>JAEANM010007141.1:0-17988 GCA_017656035.1 Myanophis thanlyinensis
TGGCTGGGGTCCATCACTATCTTCTTAGCTTTGGTTCGGCAGCGTTTGTTGTAGATGGAGTGCAGATCAGGGAGTTTTATGCGGATGATGCGCTCAGCTGAGCATATCACCCTCTGTAGTGCTTGTCTGTTTTGCATGGTGCTGTTCCCAAACCATATGTGCAGATGGCCTTATCCACGAGTACAGTGGAACCTCTGGTCACCACCGTAATTAATTCCAGAACTTCGGTCGGCATCCGATTTGGTCGTGACCCGAAGCAAGACTGACTGTGCATGCATGCAGAATAAAAAAAGGTGTGGAAGGCAAAATCTGGGAAATCTGCATCATTTGATCACCACCCAAGTTTTTGTTCATGATCAGATGTGAACAGTTTGCAAAATATTTGGTCAGTATCCAATTTGGTTGTGGTGAGAATCATTCGTGACCAGAGGGTTCCATTGTATACTGTATATGGTAGCTTTCTATAGCTCAATGTATTCCCAATGTATTAACCTGAATTTTCAATCATCCCTAAGGATACCATCACTGGTCATGCACTGAAAGACCTCTAGATGGGGGGTGATTTATATGCTATTTATTTTGACTAGCAGTAGCAAGTCAAAATAATCATCAGCAATCGGGGAATCCAAAAATGGAACCTGAAGATGTCTGCACCAAAAAATATGTGCTTTGTTTCTAAGATAGATTCCTAATCTCTTTCAAAATAAAGAAGCAAAAATAAGAATTAACATCAACCCCTTGCTATCTTTTTCCTTTCATTCCAGTACTTATTATTTTATTTTGTTTTCTCCAAGTGCCTCCTACAAAATAAGGATGTGTTGTTAGGATACATTTATTCATGATTAACAAGCTTACTTTTATCAAACTAATTTTCTGGATTTGCGTTCAGATTGAGTTAGTACAGCATGATAGTTGAAAATATGGTTGGCTAGTTTGTGGTTCATACAACTTTGCTATTGTAGTATACAGTATACTGGGTTTTTAAAATCGCATTCTAAAGCTCTCTTCACATGCAACAACTGAGCAGAATTGGGAATTTACTGCTTTACCTTACATGAACTTGAGGAACAAGAGATCCATTCATCACAAAGTTTGGTCTGCCTGGAAGAAAGAGAGAATTTTTTTTTCAGGCTCCTGGTTATGAAAAGGTAGGGGATAAGGCACTATCGCCATAGTTATATAATTGGGGCTAGTAAATGTGGGTTGCATAAATCCAGAAGTCCACTAAATGGCAACAGAGAAATGCAGAAAACTATATACAGTATGTGCTGAATTACAGATTGTCTGGATTATTGCAGCCCAGATCCTAATACAATTGCATAGATCCAATCAGTTCCTTCCTAGCAATGCAACGATGTACAAATCTACTCAACAATCAGTCATGTAGACTGAAGGGGCTTATTCTTGAGTAAATGCAATGAAGGTGTATAAGGCAAGGCATCAGTTTCCTCTTGCTTGTCCAAATGGCTTAGAAATTTGTTACTAAGGGTGGGAGACAGATGTTAAGGAACGGTGTAAACTAGTCTGGAAGGAAATGTCCTCAGCCACCATCTAAAGGAAAACTGGAGAATAACATCAAGTTACTAATCTGATATGAATTTGAACAGTATAAATGATAAATGAGCTACAGACAATGCTCATACAATACACTAAACTCTAACTATAATTAATGAACTACATAGATTATGCCAGAATCAAATAAGCCACAAATCTTAGTGTATTGCATGAACCAGACCATCACATTAACCTACAAAACAGTGTGTTTCAGTTTAATATGTACTGTATGATCTGTTAAACACACCTTATGCAGGAACACAATTCCCAGAGATTCACCACAGGTTGTATCAATGTGTTATATATTCCCTGCTGCTTTCATTGCATCATGTAAAATTGATGCCCCATTTTCACAACAGACCACTTCTCAAAGTCCTGATGCAAGCATATGTGCTTGTCTCCTTATCAGTTGCTTTATGACTAAAATTCCTCCCTTAATCCCAGTCTCATGCTGGTTGCAAGCTTGGGCACATGCAGCATCCCTTTTGATGCTTAAGAGGTGTGGTGGCAGAGGAATGTTCTAACCCAAATGAAACAGAAATAGGTACAGAGATACATCTTTTTCTTGATATAAAGGAGTAAAAGAAAAGAAAATTGTTTGCTTTGTCCTAGCAACATACATAATAATTGATGGTGGGATGGGATACAGGGATCTCCTGCCCAGTAGTAACATATGCATTTTTTGAAAAATATTCATTTAATACTGACAACTCCAGCTAATGGAGGATCATTTCTAATATTTGATGATCAATTGTGTTTGTGTTTGAGTATTCTCTCATTTATATTTTCTGTTATTTATCTGGCTCAGTTCAACAATCTAATTCATATCTTGCGATGCTAGAGTTAAAGGGAGGAAGTCCTACTTATTAAGTTAGAACAGAACAACATAATGTTGGCCTTGGATCAGGTCAAAGCCCATCATAGTCTTGCATTTTGTTTCTCATAGTGGAAGACAAGATGTCAAGAGTCAAATTAAGTTCTTCGATCAGCCTGACTTAATAAACCTAGAAGAAGAATCCATTCCAAGGAACCACATACTCCACCTTCCTGATACAAAAGTGACTCAGGTAAGGCATGTTTGGAGAATTTCTTCCTAAGTCTCTCACTTCTATCCCATCTACTGGTATCTCAAATACCCTAAGCCTAGTCTTTCTACTGAAACTTCAAAATTAATATAATATTAGTATTTAGGATGCTTATAAAATATAACTTTGTAAGAGTTATGGTGGTTTAAGTTACCTTTAAAACAACCTTTGTCAAAATACATTGGACTACAGTTTCCATTAATTGCAGCCAGTGAAGGGGTTGGTTGGAAATTTGAAAGGGTCAGTCCAACACATTTGGATGCAATGAGGTGGTGGGGGGGGGAGAGGATTTGAACTTTATAATGAGATGAGACCATTGAAGTTTGGCAGTTTTCTTGGAGCAGCCTTGTCCCTCAATCCAATTCCTCTCTAACCCCATTCCTACCTAGCCCAGGTCCTCCTGCCCCTATGCAAAGAAACCCAAATGCCTGTTGCTAAGTTCAGTTAAGCACCTCTAACTCCTTCCTTCTTACCTGGTTCTGAGCTGTTCCCTTCCTGGTTGACCCATCGATCCTCCCTGTAAGCTCTCCTGGGAGGCTGAGATTACCCAGTTTTCATTTGATCCAGGGGATTCACTACAGTACGAAGTCACTTAGCAGCTGGAAGTCTGCTTAAAGTAGGGAGCCTCTTCGGCAAGATGTGGGGTCCTTGAGGATCATTGCCACATTCAGCTGAAGAACTCGAGGCACTGCCTGTTCTCATATGAAAGCACAAGTATTGTGGACTTCTTCCCTATAAACAAAGTCAGCACAGTTATATTTTCTAAAGTTGGTCTTCCATTTATGGATGGCTAATACTAATACTCTGTTACCCCAGAGATATTTGTATAAGCAAAAAAAAAACCAATACATTTTGTATCCTAAGTGTGGTGTGTGTGTGTGTGTGTGTGTATCTTATGTTTTTCCCATATGGACAAACCCTTATTGCAGCTGCAACCCTAAGTACCCTTACCTGGGAATGAACTCAGAAGGATTGGCGGCTCCTTGGAACTGTAAGTAGGACTCTCTGCCTTTACTTGTTGCTCCAAATGAATTTGGAGGTAATTGCTTTAAGTACCCTTTATATTTTATTTATATTACACTCAGAGATAAAAGACAATAAGTTATCTCTCGGAACAGCCAGATAGATGCCAAAATTAATCATCACGAGGTATAAGGAAGAGAAGATAAGGATCTTTTCTCTCTCACTCTTCCAATAACAATGTTGAGCAATTTCTTCTATTCAACTTCCGTTCAAGTTAAGCATTTTTTTTAAATTGTGCCTCCCCCGCCTTTTTTTTTTTTAAAGCAGGGGACTTTTTTAAAAGCAAATAAATGCGCTTGCAATCGGGCTGATTGGCAACTTATTTATCCCCGAGTAGCCTCATTAAAGTCGATGGAGGTGCTTACTCTCTGCTCTGCCCGCCAGCATGTCTGGCTTCTCGGTTATAGATCATAATGTGCTGAGTGATAATGTAAACGGTACGACCCTTTCCATTTCTCCCCTCCCCCCTCGCCGCCTGTCTCCCCTGCAAGGGACCTGAAGCACCTCGAAGGAAATTTCAGAGTCCGGTGTAATCTTGGGGAGAAAGAGGCGCGGCGGTCGGTGCACTGGGATGATTCCCCCAGGTCCGCTTTGCCTCCCACTTATTTTTATAGTTTGGTAGCTCGATCCCATTTGCCGGGGAATGAAAGATCTCTCCGAAAATTAACGGCGGCTTGCAAGCCCTTTCAAGGCACCCTGGGGTCACCGCCGGAAAGTTCAACCCAAGCGGAAAGTTCAACCCGGTGGAGGAACAGCTCCCGCAAAGCTGCGGTAGAGCCCGGTTGCTTCGAGTGGGACCGCGCTCTGAATCCAGGGCGCTTGGCTGGTCTTGCAGCCACAGAGCCGATCTCAAAGACGTCGTTCAAAGGATCCCTTTCAAGGGAACTTAAAAGAAGGCGAAATTGCCCAAAAAGGCGCCCCGAAGCCGGGAATGGGAAGGCCCAAGAAGACTCCACGGGGAGGAAGCAGCCAAGCACCTGCTGCTTGCCGGCCTCTCGGTTTGTAGGGACAGCGCCATCCGCGGAGAGACCACTCGGCCCGCCTGGCGCATCCGTGGCTTCCTGAGCCCGGGGCGGCGGGGAAGTGCGCCCCAAGACAAGCCGAGCACTCTGAGATTTTTCGGAAGATCTTTGCATTCTTCACTAGCACGGAAGGTGTTATCTACTTTGGGTAATGCAACGTCTTGCAAAAAAGACAAGCAAGCCCAGAGAGGACCAAGGACCCCCTCATTTAACCCTGAGCTACACACAGTCTCCTACTGGAGATTTTTTTCCCCCTAAAATGCAGCCGGCTAAGAAAAGAGCCAGTCTCTGTCCTCCTCTGAGATGCTGGGGCTAGGAAACACGGAGGGGGGATTTCTGCCCCGAAAGGTGGGCTCTGCCCCTCTCGCCTACCACTTTCCATTTCTGGTGGTTTACTCCAACGCCGCCGAGGGAAGGGCACGCGTTTGGTGCAATTTTTCCCTTCTCTCCTGGTTTTTATTTTATTCCGTGGCTGGGTTTTGTTCCCCAGCTTTGTCCGCTCTGCCGAGGGAGGCTCTCCCCTCCCACCCCACATCCATGCAGCCGTTCCGGCGCCCTCGCGACAACTGTGAAGAAGTCAAGAGGTCCCCGGTCTTTCTTTCACCCCCTCCGTTGTTCTCCCTGACACTTGCCTTAAAAAGTCTGGCGCGGAACGTATTGAACCCTTCGTGTCCTCCTGGACCCAAGCATTCCTCCCCCCGCTCCCCCCCCCAAAGATTTGGCTTAACGGTAAATAAATAAAGCTCTCCCGGTACTGTTGTCCCCGAAAGCTACATAGATGGATTAATTCTTCGCCTATTGTAATTTCCCACGGAGGTTCTTCTGCCTATACTGGTAAGGGACCGAGTCTTTGAAAGGGGCGCCTCCCGTCCTTCTGGAGCTAAAAGGGAAATCTCGCACTAAACTTGGAGATAGCCAGCTTTTACCTACCTTTTCTTTCTTAAAGTAAACTCATTTTTCCTTAACTAGTTTCCCCGGATTTGCCCCCCACCCCGCTTTTTTATTTATTTATTTCCTTTCTTCCCTCCATTCAATAAATTCAACATTATCTGCAAGTGTTTTGGTTTTTTGTTTTTTTTTTTTTTGGGGGAAGGAAGGAAGAAAGGAAGGGAAAGAGAGAAAAAAATAAAATAAAAAAGGAAAGGAGAAAGGAAACTGTTTGACAAAGGACAGTGATCTCTTAATGCAGAAATGTCTTTTCAAATAAAACCTTTATGTCATGGGAGCGCAGACCTAATTATTTAGGGCGTTAGGATCAACAGGAAATCTCCATTTCCCACCCGACCCCAGGCACTGTTTGGTTCTTATTGTCATCACTTCCAGAGCTACATGCAGACAAATGATTCCTCAGATATTTCTTGAAATCAAATCTTACAAAAATCAAAAATCGATGAGGTTTTAAATTAGTTTAAATCCTGCTCTTTCTGTGAAGCACTGGTGTTAGAAGCTGTCCTTGTGTACTGATATATATCCTCTATAAATCTGTTCACCTATCTTCCCATACACATGCCTCTTTGCTCTTTTCCTCTCTGCGAATAAACATAATCCTATAAAATAATCTTAATTATTAATCCAGTTGTACTTAATGCATAAACATCGGTGCACCTACACACAAAGGATCTTGCCTTAACAATTATCAACACCAATTCCATTTAAGATGCCCTTCTATTTTCAATACACAGATTCTTCATTAAAGTCCCTCCATTGATTAACTTGGAATTGTGGGTATTTGGGTAGTGTGCTTAGGCCTCTGATCTCATTCCCAGGGCTCTTTATTTGAAGCAGCCAGAGATCTGGTACAATATTTGTTTATCCCTGAATAAAGATATGACCTGGATTCTCAATGATCCAAGGTTGAGTCTCTAAACTCTCCTTATGTGTTTGTGCCTGTCAAGTGAAGGGAGATTCACATGATCAAAGTTGTTCCTTTGTTACATACGAATTGTTCTGTTGCACTTGAACCGTCCTTAAGGAATATTTGGCAGCTCTGGGGACAGGGGAATTAAATATAGTTGATTAAGATGTGACTCAGTTCTTCATTGTCATTTCACAGATTTTGCGATCGGCCAGGAAGGAGAAGATTTTGCAGAATTCTGCAAAGGAACAGACCACAGAAGGCTATCTTGATTCTCTTCTCATTGGCTTCAGTGACATAACTTCTCTATGAAATATTTCCTTTTGAAATCAATGCAGTTTAAAGTTGCTCACTTTGTAAACGTGCAGTTAAAATCACTTTACCATTTAAACATGTTCTTTGAAAGAGTCTGAGAATTCCAGCCAGAAGCAGCCTGTACAGAAACTATATTTCAGTCTGCTGTCAACTCCAGAATATTGTCTCTTTAGCGGGCAAAAAGGACTTGGTCACAGAACAGTTTCTGAAAAGCTGAGATTCTAAGCATTAATCACAGAATTTTATCTAAAATAGACGGACTGGGTGAAAAGAACCGCAAGGCTTACGGTGCAACTCTACTTAGGTTGACTTAGAAACAATTCCCAGTGCTCATCGGGCATTCCTTTCTGGTGAATGTTTTAGGATCCCATTCTTGAAGGATTAGTACAGGGTACTTACAGTGTTATATGGGGTGCTAATAACAAATAGGATAAGAAAGTAGGAATAACAACTTCTTTAAACCATTACCAACATGGTTTTGGTGTTCTTGGGGCAATGTACACGTTAGAATGGGCAAGTTGTGGGCTCAGCATGGAATCCAGGCTGTAATCTATATATGCTTACTGGTCTAAGGTAATGTTGAAGATCTTACCTACTTGCCTTTAAAAGATTTCTCATGACCAAAAAAAGTTGTTCTCCTCTGCAAGTGTAGAGTGTCATGGCCTCTGAAATCAACACCGGTATTTCCAAGTAAGGTTTTCAGATCAGCTTTAGAGGCTTGGTTTCACGCTAGCTTATATTTAGAAACATCATTAAATTTTGCCAGTTTTCTCCTTCTGCAAATAGCTGTAGATACTCTGTCTTCCTCTCCCCCTTCCTATTACTACTTCTGCACTGTTAGGAGCACTATAGTTTGTCTTGTTTGATTTATTTTTCGCTGATCCAAGTCCCACCTTCTTTTCTCATTTGCTTGCTTGGCTTAGTTGTTCCAGCAGCCGTCTAGGATTGTTGACTTTTTACTAAGGACGTTCGAGAGCAGCCTCCCCCAACTGGGCGACCTCCAAATTCCTGGGATTATCATTTCCATCACTCCCAGTAGGCATGGATCTTTCTCTAGGAGCGAGGGAAGCTGTGGTGGAAAACACCTGAAAGGCAGCCGGTGTCTAGGCAAGCCACGCTCAGTGTGATACCGACAACCCCTGTTAAGCAGGGACTCGCAGCTTAAATCTTCAGGCGTGGAAGCAGCTGAGACACAGCCGAGGGAGGAAGTGAGTGAGTTTAGGGGCGTCCAAGCATACTCACCCCCTAGCTAAGTCTTCCTTGTGTTTTGCTAAGCTGTACAAACCCAACCTAAAGTGGTTCGGGCCAACAAAGAAAGAGGAACAACCCAAACAACCTCGTTCGCCTCGCTCTTCTCTCCCGGCAAAAACCAAGGGAGCTTTGTTGGAGAGTCTGAACTAAATAACTGCGCTTTGCACATTCGTGAACGCTTCTACCTCTCTACTGACAAGGGACGGAGCTTTCCCAGCCCTTGTAAATTGTAGGCCGGTCACTTTTTCTCCCAAGGACGTGCGACGTGGCTAAGGAAATCAATATGCAGACAGACAGAGCTGAAGGCCGATAGTAGAAGGTAACCGTCTGCATTTGGGGGCTCGTTGTTTGCTAGCTCGCGCTCCCCAAACGCAGCCGCTCGCTGCTTTCCTGACCTTCTGATCCGAAAAATCCCCGAACGTAGATACTGCCACCCAATGCCATTGCTTGTTTGCGCTTTGCCTGTCCCAGGGATGTTAATGGAGCCCGGGAGAACCGAGCTTCGTCCTACTGAGGCGCTCCGAAGACGAAGCAACTAATGATTTGCGTCTAATTGGCGCTGCCCTCTTCGAAACTTCCAGCCTTTTGTTGCTTTTTTTGGAGCGAGCGGGGGGGGGGGGCGAAATGCTTGGAGAGGGCGGAGGAGGAGGAGGAGGAGGAGGAAATCAGGCTAATCAAACCTTTCGCCACGGCCAAATTCGCCCCCGGGGTCCTCGCAAACATTTGTTTGAATAATTTACCTCCAGAATAGGAAAATACTAATTGTTTTTAAAGTGCCGACCCAGAGGGAGGGGGAGGCGGGTAAAGTGGGAGGCAAGCGGACTGCGGGGAAGAAGGGAGGTATGTATGTGGGCAATGAAATCTCACGATTTGGGTCGTAAGGAAGAACTCCTCCAAGAGAGCGAGAAAGCAAAAGCACCTGCAGAGATTTGAACGGCCGCGAAATTTCTTCCAGGAATGCTGAACACCTCCCCACTCCCACCCCGGGATTTAAAGGGGCCACGTCTCCTTTCTTTGGTCTATCGCGGCGGAAGTCCTCGACCTTTCTCACAAGCGCAATTGCCCGCATCTAACGAAAATCAATGTCTACGGCGCCTACTTGGAAATAGGACCTGTTAGAGGGTCCTATTCCCTCCGAACTTCTTCTAGAGGTTTTGTGGGGTTGATGTGGTGTTGCCACTCCTTGGCTAAGTTTGTGAGGCAAAAATGGCTCATAGCCGACTACACCATAAACTAGATTTACCACCTACCAATACGTGCCTGAGGTCACGCGGAGGGAGGGGAGGGAAAAATTAAACTGGGGAAAGAGTCATCTGGCCAGGCACGCAAAGGCCCTGCTGTACCCTAAAACATCAAGCAGTTTCCGGTGTAGTTAATATTTGGATGGGAGTCTGGGTTAGAATCCGGAAAACTCGCTCCAGAGGAGTAAATTAAAAATGTATTTTGGTATGGGTGTTAAGAACATTATTTGGAGCTATCCGTGAGTAGTGGGAGCGGAATTTGATTCAAATGTGTTCTTTCCAATTATGCTCAGATCTTTTTTTCTAAGCATACTTCACAAAGTTTTGGGGAGAATTGAAGGGGGTAATAAATTTGTGAGATTGAGATCCAGATATGATGACATATAAATTACGGTAACTAAATCTATTTCGGATTTGAATGGGTTTGAAAGTTAGCTTTACTCGCATATCTTAAGGACCAGTCCCATGGGACAGTTAAACTTATTTTGGAATAAACAGGCGTGCATTTATTAGATCTCATTCGTAGGTGTAGAAGTGCCCCATTTTTCTGGCTGCTTAAACTGGAAAAGGTGGGGAATGATTAAACCACAGTGGTTGAAAGGAGCCAGGTGTGTATTTGCAGGATCTCATTTTATTCCACCTTTCCATTGAGTTTTGTCTTCCTGTCTTTCAGGTCAGGAGGCGAACTAAAGAAAGGGGACTCAGAGGATCCCCGGATCTTCTGTCTGAGGCCGGGGGGGGGCATTTATGAGAGGAGTGGGTTGGAAGGGAAGGGGAACTTTTTTTTGGAAGCAGGGTCTTGAGAGGGCGCCCCTCACTATCAGACACTGAAAAAAATATTCCTTTTTATTTTCACTTGCCCTTTGGCGACTTTGAGGATCCATACAGAAAAGTTGAACAAATCGTACCACCGGTTGGAGTTGGTTGTGGTTATTTTGAAACTTGGGGAAAGTGCAACTTTACTCCCTCTCCCTCTCCTCGTTTAACTGCTTTCGCCCTGGTCTTTCTGACAGCCTCTTTCCCCCTCCTCCTCCTTCCAAATCTTGGACACGCTGGGCTTCCCAGCATCTTTACTGGGTGGAAACTCTTCTGAACGTGGGGAGGGACTCCACCTCGGGCGACCCCTTTGGGCCCTTCAAGGCTACAGTTTGCAGAAGCTTGGGCAGTTTTCCCTGATGACTAAATGCTCCCTCAGTCAATTGCTTCGGCCTGGCCTGCGATTGTTCTGTTTGATTGAAAAGAGGAGTAACACTTCAATTTTGTGGAGGGAAAGAAGGAAACTGGAGACAGAGGTAGAGGTAGAGAGGAGAACCCTGAAGCGTTCTCGACGCAAGAGGCTCTTTGACTGACGGTGCCCTCACTGACCAGGCTCTATCTTTGCTCCAGAATTTACATAGGTAAATTTCAGTTTCTGCATTAGATTAAAGCTTTCCCTGGGAGCGTTCCCTTTCAATATTACTCAAGGAATTCACACTGTATTTACTCTCCTTGCCTATTCAATAGCAACGGCCTTTAAGCACATTTTTGCCATGTGTCTTTCACTTGAAGTGTACTTACGGTTTAACATAATATTAAGGCATGTTTAAAAACACATTAAACAGTGCACAAAAGACTGCCGGGACACGATTTCCAAATGAAGGCTGTAATCCTAAATGGGAATACTAGGAAACGATTGGACCGGGTGGGATTTACTTCAGTGTAAATAGAGTTAAGTTTGGGCTGGAGGTTTGATCAGGCACAAGATCTTGTTTGAAGGAGCAGCTAATTCCAGCTATATCTACTAGGCACTAGATGTCAGGAATGCCCACAGCATTTGTTCCCGACTAGACACAAATTCACTTTGTGACAACAGCTAGGCCTGCTCTCTGCACTAAGGCCATTACGTGCATACGCGCTTCTGCCATTTTAACTGTATTTCATGGGAATAAGCACCACTGAACGCAACTAAACCGATATTGGAACCTCGGTACTTAGTGGAGTAGCCTCAGTGAACCTGTCTGTCTGCTGCCTAGAATCAGAGGTCTCTTCTGTCTGAAGTCAGTCGAGGTTTATTTTTGTATTGTCCTTAATGGTGAGGGAGGAGGAGAATACTTTGAAATACGTGCTCAGGCTCATATCTTTGTTTTCCAAAATGACACATGAAGGTGTGTGTGGGGGGGGGAGTGGGGGAAGAGTATCAGCCTTCCAAAGGGAAAATTCGGGGAAATGTTAGAGGAGCACTTGGCAACAGAATCTCTCTACTAGCAAACTTAAGTTCCACTACCCTGAGTGGACTGTCCTTCAAACAAAGAACAACAGGGATTTATTTAACAGAAAACCACAATCTACTATCAGACCTGGTGCCCCACAAATGTGTTAGATCGCAGCATTCCCAGAAATCTTGGCAGCAGATTTGAGAGAATCAACATTCTTATCCAACGAATAAGGAACTTTTTCTGCTTGTAGAATGCCTTGTCTATATATCACTGGAACGAATTTGATTTCATTTTTAAAAAAAAATCTTATTCTGCTAATCCAAGGCACTTTTGCATATTCTGTGTAAAAAATAACTTCACACAGAAAAGGGAAGAATAATACAGCAAAGTTTCACCATAAACTGTGGAACTGGCTTTCAGGTTGTTCCTTTTCCTCCCTACCCTCCATCCTATTCCTTTATAGGTCTTCACACCAAGTGGCCTTAATTTCAGTGGCCGAATGGATCAGACTTAAGAGCGTTCGGTTGTGGGGAAAGATGTATTTTTAAGACTGCAAATCTGCATGCTCAGTGCTGCCTGAATAATCCATTTAAAGTATTAAAATAAAAAGTTTGTACAGTTTTGGGCGTGAAAGAGATTGATGGAACTGTTCTCTCCATTCGACTCTCTCTCCCTCCTTCTCCCCCCTCCCCCCCTCCAACGTTTCCCTTTCCGATCTCTCTTCTCCAGCTCATTTAAAATTCCCCCGAGCAAACCCCGGATTTGACTGAACCAATCTGAACAATATTATTGCTAAAAGGAGAGGAAAGAGAGAGGCGAATCTAACTCCTACCCACCAGCTAGGATTTTTGGCAAATAATTAGGATTAAAAGAAAGAAGACGATTGGAAGATAGAAGTATCAACTAAATACTCCGCCCCTCCTTTCTTACATTTCGTTCGACCTGCAGACGGTGCGGTTCGGAGAGGTTGCCTTCGGAGTATAAATCCCCAGTGATCGCCGCGCTTCAGTCACTGAAGAGCCAAAGAATCTGGCACCCCGCTTTATTAGTGCACCGTAACTGACGAGGCTTAAAGCTATCGCCTCCAACCGACGGTTCACCTACACCTCAGCCCCACACTACCTTCGACTGACTCGACTGCCCTCAAAGGCTGCTCGTTTGGGAATGAGCGCCAGCCCAGCCGCCCCGCGGTCCCCGCCATTCCCCGAACCCTTTCCCGGTGAAGTTCAGCGCCGCACAACGTCCTGTTGCTCGAAACGCTGCGGCAGAAGGACCGGGGCTAGCGCTCTCCCTGGTTCCCGGCGGAGGCGCCTTCTGGTGGGAAGGCGCCCCCTGGATCTTCCTGGGAATTAAACTTCCGCTTGGAGATCAGGGTGCCAGACGCCAGCCAGCCTGACGAAAAGGAGGGACCCATAGAAACAGTCCCGCCTGTCGGGAAAGGCGGCCTGGCGCTCCCAGTGGCTTTGGGCTCCCCGACCCCCGGCTTTCTCTCCATACCGTTCCCCTTGCTTTTCGGGAAAGGCGGGTCGATTACGGATGACTTTCCCCCAGCTTTCCTTGGAACCGTTAAGCCGGCAGGTCTTAAAAGAAAACGGGAACACTGCATGCACACAGTAGGACAAAAGGCCAAACGTGTTTTCTAGGGAATCTGAATGTGTGCAGTTAGGGGTCAGGGCGAGGGAGGACTTACAGAATCCGGAAGAGAATTTCGAGGGCAGAAGGCGGGTTTCGGCGGCCCTGAGATAGAGGTGGAAGGCCAGGGGCTCTCTTGCTGCGACTCCCTCTCTCTCTCTCTCTCTCTCTTCTCCTCCTCCTCCTCTTCTTCTTCGTCTCCTCCTTCTCCTCCCGTCTGTCGTCTGTCAGTGTCTTCCTCGCCTTTTCCAGCTCCCTTTCGGTTCCAGCGGCGCTCAGCAGTTCGCTCCCAAAAGCGTTTTCCCCCTCTTTTTTCCCCCTTTCCGGGGGCTCCGCATTAGCCAATTCCATTGACAGTTTTCAGCCAGCAGCTGCAGTCATTAAAAGGCATTTACACCCTGGCCTCCTTCGCACAAAGATGGAGCGCCAACAATTATCTGCTTGTACTTTAAGGACATGAGAATGTGTCCCTAACAGGCTTAGAGGGGAGATGGAGAGCATCGCCGCACTGCTAGGCAACCCCCAACTTTCCTCCTCGACACAACAATGCCTAAAGGTTGTCTTTGGTTTTCCCCGGACAGCGCCTCAGAGGCCTGGCATCCCAGAAACATGTCCGAAATCACTCGGCGGCCTTTTGGGAGACGGAGGGGTCAAGCGACCAAGCTGGAAAGAAAAAAAGGTGTGCGGCTTCCGGGATGGGCGGCTGCGTTCAAAATGGATCATTGTAACCTGTTTTAAGCTCGAAAAGGCTCAGGTCAGGCTATGGCACCGCGAAGGAAGCCTGGTGCTGACCATTCATTTACTGCCGGACTGGAGGGGTGGGTGCGGGGTGGGCCAAGCCTCCTTCGTGGGATGGGTGAGGGAGACAGAAAAGCCAGATTTGGTAGCATCTTTCGACTAAGGGGAGCGAGGAGATGCTGCAGCAGCAAAGAATAACAAGCCCAACTTCGACGTATGCCGTTTATCCGTGTCTTTGAAACGCTTCCGACTTCTACTGTGTTGTTATAGGGGTGCCTGTCACTTCTGAGTGTCCCCCCAACCCCCGTCCACTGAAGTCCCGGTCAAACCCATGCAGATCCTGTTGAAAAAGCGCTCGCAATTCGGCAAACTTTGCTCAGATCCCAGAGCCTGGAAACACCCTCCCCGTTTCCTTTACATGGAAGAAAAGATTTTTAAAAATCTGAATTTCGGGAGAGGTCAGAAATTGATCCGAGGCCAAGGCCCAATAAGGTCCATATAGCCCTGGCTGGAGGATCCGCAACACCAGGACAATTTCTGAGGCCGTTGCGGAGAGAGTAGGAATGCCTCCTGGAGAGTGACTTTTTCTCAGGAGCTTTTTGTAACTGGCAAGGTGTGTATGTGTACACACACACATACACAGCCACACACGCGCATCGTTTAGATAAGCCGACTAAACATTAAGGTACCGGGGGAAGGAAGGCGCCCTCTTTCCCCAGGGCCCCTGTGTTGTTCATCCTTTTGCCCTGGGCGAAACAGAAAGTTTGCTCCGACTTCCCAACCTTTCGGCGGACAATCCCTGCTTTTCATAACTCGACAAAATATCTCTGTTCTGCGTTAAATGGAAACCTGATACCTGGACCGGGACAAGAGGGCCGGGTGAGAAGATATCAGCCGCCACCCGCCTCTTCCCAACCCGCCGCCGGACTAGTTTGTTAACAGAAGTGTTAAAGTACATCAGTAAAACTTAAGGGCTGTTTTCCTTGGGAATGTGAACCCCTGTTGACAGGTTGGTGGAAGAGTGATGAACGCCTAATCCAGTCAGCAGGATCTTCCAGTCCAATAGCTCTTCCAACTGGACTTATTCATCTGCCACTTGGCATTTGTTTCAGAGAAGCTGTTCGGTGAAAAGATCCCAGCAAGTTTGGGTGTCCGGCTAAGGCCTCCACCTCCCCCTTTCTCTCTCTCTCTCTCCCCTCCGCAGCATTTTGAATTATGATGATTATGTACCTTTCAAATAGGCCAAGTCACGCGAGTTTCCCATTTTAATTGTACACAACTATCCCCACTTCTTTCCTAACACCCCCCCCCCCCGCAAGGAGTTTGGGTTGCTGGTCTCACCACCCCCTTCTCCTCTTCCCTGTCGCCCTTCTAGATCTGCATCGGAATGCAGAGCAAAGTTGTTGGGTTTTTTTTTTCTTCCAAGTTTTGAATTCCTCCATGATTTTTTTTTCTACTTCTAGAAAGGCGGCTTAGGATAATTATTTAAGCTTTATTGAGGGCAGATTAGGAGAAGTCTGGATGCTGCGTTTCAATACGCGTTCTACATGCCTGGACAATGTCCCTATTGTTTGCTACTGTGTGTGAACCCATTCAAAATATACACTTTTTAACACCAACCAAAGTCCTGTCTAAATATACACAGTAAGGATGGAAAGACATCCATGACCCGTACAAATCTCTGTAAATCACACTTCCAACGTTGCCGAAACGAAACAAAGGAGTTACCAGCTCAAGATGCCGATTAAAATCGCCTTAAAAGCAACGCACCTAAAGGATAAATGGAGGCGGATGGCAACCGCAGAAGGCCGGCTTAGCTGTTGGGAATGTCAGAGTTCAGCCATTTGGTTTCACCTATATATATTTTATATGCGTTGCCCGCGGTCACACACGCAAATACAAAAACTCACAGATAATATGAAGATTTTGTTAAAAATATATTTTACGAAGCATTTTACAACTCTTCTAGTTCTTTTTTTAAATAAACCATACTGGGAACTAAAGGGAACTGGAAATCCAAAGTAATAATTGGGTGTAAAATGCCTAGACAACGTCCAGCAAGTTTACAAAGCACCTAAGAATGGAGTATGAGAGAGCAGAAGCTAGGAAGGGATGAAAAATAAGCTGCAGGAAAATCAAAGGTAGAATTCGAAGACGCCACCCAGCAACACACACACACACACACACCCCTTAGCTTTTGTTGAGGAGGATTTTTTGCTCTTCAGAGATACGACCATTCCCAAACTGAAGGTGACCCAAACCGTGCAGAGGCTCGGCGCTTCTGGAGGCCGGTTTGGGCAGATTGGCCCTTCAATCAAGTTCTGCCTCATGAATGGGGAGGGGGCTTCGCCCACGAACCCCGCCCGGTCGGACATCTAGGAATCGGGGCCTTTCCTCCTCACCGATTTTGCTCCGGCATTCCTAAGCCCGGGGAAAAGCGCTTTCTGCTCCGAGAGCCCCAAAGCCCAGACTTGGGACAAAGTTTCTCTTGGAAGTTACCTCTGCAAATCCCAGCGGAGGTGGGGGGAGGGGGGGCCAAAGGATGGAAAGAAAAGATAGGAAGCTCCCGCTCTTTGCTCTCGAGACTCGCATCCCCCCCTCCCCGGCACCCCCCCCCATCCCAATCCAGCCCCAGGTTGGGTTGCTCCCGGCGGGGTCAGCGGCCTGAGGATGGGCCTAATGATCTCATCTAGCTTTTCTTCCCCGGCGCTATTAGTGCTCAGATAGGCAGAATGAAGGGCAACTACGTGCAAATCATGTGTAAATCGTTTCCCTTCGGAGTCCTTTTATCCCCACTTGGCCCCGATCGTCTCCTTCTCCTTCCCCCCCCCCCCCACCCCTTTCCTTCCTTTTTCCTCTCTTCTCCAAAAGGGGAAGGGGCTCCCTTAAAAGCCACGGTCAGCTTCGGAGTCTAATCCTGGATCTCATTTCAGAGAAGTAGCAGCGCTTGCCCTGGTACATTTTATTGCCTTATTTATTTAGGGAAGTGGGGGAGGCGGGGGGGAGACAGGCCGGTGGAAAGGGGGAGACGCCTCGACAGAAGTGGAAGTGCTCAGATTAGGACTTGCCAAGATTAACACACCAATGCGCCCAAGCTTTCCTCCCTTCGCCTTCCTCCTCCTCCTCCTCCTCCGTCCCTCCCTCTGCTTTCCGTCTCCCCTCCTCCTCGCCTTTGGGCGCAGCGGTAAGAGCCCTTTCTCTTACGTAGTCCCCGATGATTGGCAAGGCTGACAGTGATTGGCAGGGCGCTGCTATGGCGACGCCAAACGACACCCGCCAGGCCAATAGAAAAGCGAAACAAAATGCTTCGGCGCTACACTCACGGTGGATTTAGGAGAGATATTATGAGGCTGTTGTCATTAGGGCGATCGCGGTCGAATCACTGAATCTGTTTTCGCCGCGGCGGCGGCGGCGGCGGCGGCCGCTCTGGCTCTGGAGGTGTGTGCGTGTGTAGTGTGGGTGTCTGTGGGTGTCTAAGCGAGCAAGCCGGCGCGCAGATGCCCGTCTCTACGTGGGTGAGGGTGTGTGAGCGCGAGTGTCCTGCCTGCGTGTGAAAGGTGGTGGGTGGGAGTGCGTGTGCGCGCGCGGCGGGAGTGTGAGTATACGTGTGTGTGCATGTCTGGGTTCGGATGAGGGTCTCTATGCGGGTGTGGATGCGCGTGGGGTGCGTGAGCCCCCTTTCCCTCCCCTCTTCCTCCTCTTTTTCATTTCCTTCGCCTGCCTCTTGCCTTCCTTTCTTTTCGCCTTGATCCCGATTCCTTCCTCTCGTCCTCCTCTCCTTCCTTCCTTCCTTCCCCCTCTGCCTCGCCCGGCCTCTGTCTTTCGAGCCCCTCCCCCGTCCGCCAGGCTGGGTCCCATGGTGTTCCGATCCCCTTTAGAGCTTTATCCCACCCATTTCTTTCTGCCAAACTTCCCCAGCGACCCGCACCACCACCACCACCGCTCGCTTCTTCTGGCCACTGGTGGCAGCAGCAGCAGCAGCTCCGGAGCTGGAGGCGGCGGCGGTGGCAGCGGCGGCGCCGCCACCGGGTGCAGCGCCGGAGCGGCCGGTGGCGGCGGCGGGGGAGGAGGAGGAGG
>JAEANM010007142.1:0-17988 GCA_017656035.1 Myanophis thanlyinensis
TGAAGTGTTGTGCCAACCGAACTTGTTTTGGAGTAAGTTTACGAGGTGTTTTCAAGGCCTCCAGGTTCTTATGGTCAGTCCATACTTCAAATGGATATTTTGCCCTTTCGAGGAAATGTCTCCAAGTAAGAAGGGCCCAACGGACGGCAAAAGCTTCCTTCTCCCATATAGCCCATCTCCTCTCAGTTTCAGTAAGCTTCCTGTACGTATAGGCACAAGGTTGTAGATCTCCTGCGGCATTTGTTTGTAAGAGGACGGCAACCACTGCCACATCACTTGCATCAGCTTGGATGACAAAAGGGCTTTCAGGATCTGGATGCTTGAGGACTGGTTCAGCTGTGAATAGTTTTTTCAACTTCTCAAAAGCGGCTTGACATTCCATTGTCCAGTTCAAGGACTGGCTGGGTTTAGGTTTGCCTTCACCTTTTGTTTTCGATAAGTTTGTGATTGGCAGTGCAATTTTGGTGAACGAGGGAATAAATTGTCTGTAAAAGTTAGCGAAACCTAGGAAACTCTGTAGTTGTTTCCTAGTTCATGGGGGAGCCCATTCTAGGATTGCTCTTACTTTTTCTGGGTCCATTTCTACGTTGTGTGATATGCGGTAACTCAGATAATCCTATTCTGATGAAAGTCGCAGTTGGACAATTCAGCATACAGCTCTGCGGCTCTGAGTTTCTTCAAAACAGTTCGCACAAGTTTGATGTATTCCTCCATGGTTTCAGTGTAGATGAGGATATCATCGAGGTAGACCAGAATCCCCTTGTATAAATGCTCATGGAGCACATCATTAATCAGTTGCATAAAGACTGCAGGGGCCCCCTGTAGTCCAAACGGCAGTACCTTGAATTGGTAGCACCCCAGTGGGCAATTAAACACTGTTTTCCAGTTATCCCTTTATGAGGATTCAGTAGTAGGCTTCTCTTAAGTCCAATTTGGTAAATATTTTGCCGTTCGCCAGGTGGGCCAACATGTCCTTCATAAGTGGAAGGGGGTACACATTTTCTACACATATGCAGTTGAGGTTCCTATAGTCAACCACGAGATGGAGAGAGCCATCTTTCTTTTCACGGAATAGTACTGGAGCCGCCACGCATGGTCTTGCAGGTTGAATGAAACCTCGGTTCAGGTTCTTATCAATGAAAAGACGTAATTCTTCCTCGCGGGGTCATGGCATACATCTTGGGTTTGGAAAGTTTCACCCCTGGGAGAATCTCTATGCTGCAGTCTGTGGGACGGTGAGGTGGGAATTGGTCTGACCCCTTTTCACTGAAGACCTCTCTCAGATCCCAATACTCTTTTGGAATTTTTTCCTCTCCATCGATGTGTGATATGCGGTAACTCAGATAATCCTATTCTGATGAAAGTCGCAGTTGGACAATTTAACATACAGCTCTGCGGCTCTGAGTTTCTTCAAAACAGTTCGCACAAGTTTGATGTATTTCTCCATGGTTTCAGTGTAGATGAGGATATCATCGAGGTAGACCAGAATCCCCTTGTATAAAAGCTCATGGAGCACATCTTGGGTTTGGAAAGTTTCACCCCTGGGAGAATCTCTATGCTGCAGTCTGTGGGACGGTGAGGTGGGAGTTGGTCTGACCCCTTTTCACTGAAGACCTCTCTCAGATCCCAATACTCTTGGAATTTTTTCCTCTCCATCGATGTGTTAGTTTAAGATGGCCGCCATTTCCAACAAACATTTGGCTCGTGGGGTTGTGGGTGTGTTCCCTCCTGCCGGAGGCGTGGAACGAATACACAACAATCCCTCCAGTTTACATGGGGGTTCCATTTCCGTAACCAGGGCAATCCAAGTATAAGGGGCCGGTCCATTCCTGGGGCCACAACAAAACTCAAAATTTCATGGTGATCTCCCATCCACATCTCAATTGGCTCAGTGGCAAAATGCCCGATGTCCCTCTTTCCCACACTTGAAACAAGCTGTGGTCTTTGATCTGGCCGTTGGAGCACTCTTTGGGGCTCTTGGGCTTTCTCTTGGGACAGAGAAGGAAGGCTGGTTCCATTTGCGGCTTCCTCGATCACAATCTCTCGAGTTCTACCTCTCCGGCCAGGACATACCAGCATTGGAGATCTCAGGGAGCCCCCCGCGCCACGCACCTACTATAGATGTCATCATTCAGCCCATCCTTGTAGCATTCTATCAGGGCTACTTGGGACCAGCCATGCATGTGTCCCACCAGGCTCTGAAATTCCTGTGTATATTCAGCCACTGATCTTGGGTTATGGTTTTTATTCTGTTTCTGGCTTTACATTCCACCAGGGGGTCTTCAAAGCAATTGCGGAGGGCTGTCATAAATTGATTGAAATTTCTCAATTGGGGTCATTATCATTGTGGAGGAAGGTCATCCAGTCTGCTGCTTGCCCTTCCAGGGCCATGGTAACATGTCTCACTTTGGCAGCTTCACTGGTAAAATCTTCACCATATTTTTCCATATAAGTGTAAACTTGGGCTAGGAAAAACCCCAGAGATTTGGGATCCCCTCCGTATTTCACTGCCAGTGAAGGAATCTTTAGAATTCGGTGCCTTTGGGGGATTCCTCCCCCCGCTGGGGGGGGGCTTGAACTGTGGCCGCTGTGGCTGGGATGGCTCTTGCTGCTGTCATTTGCTGGGCTGGGATCTCTGCCTGAAATTCAGTAGCTTCCACCCCCTTGTTGCTTGCTCAAATTCTTCAGCTACTGGCTGGACAATTTTCTCTGCTGCTGCTTTTTGAGCTTTTCAGCTTTCTAATGCCTCACGCAAAAGTTGCAGGGCTTGGGTCATCATGAGATCTTCTCGGTCAGCATCTAGCCCAAGGCCCCCTCCATGTCACCGTCTGCTTACCATCAATCCTGGGTGAGGTTCGTAGGGCTCTTCAAGGCATCCCACTCCGAAGGACCATCTCGGTCTTGATCGTACTGCCCTCTCTTCCAGGCGCAGCTCTCCCAGGCTTTCAATCTCCTCTCAGTACAGGCGAGGAGTAGGAAAGGTCGACCCCTGAGCTCCCATGTCTTTTTGGTCGCTCTCCTGGTTCAACATTCTGTGCACAGCCCCCACGGTAGAAATAATCTCCGGGTTGGCTGGTATTGCAGACCTTGCTTAATGTCAGCTCTGCCTCGGTCAGACCCCAAGAAATGAAAACCCTGAATTCATTGTTGTTGAAAACAGGTAGCTTTTACTGAGGTATGACTGAATGCAAAGAAAGTGAAAGCAAGGTCTGAATAAAGTGCGTGAAATTAGACATATCAAAGAATTCCCAAAATCCTCCCCCCCCATAGTTTGACGAAGTCCATCCAATCCGTAGTTCTCAAAAGGTCATGAGGCAGGCATCTGCAGGTGATGGTGATCATTACTTCTCCAGGATGGTTGGCCTTGAAGATGTGTAAACATCCTGCTTTAAAAATGCAAGGGCCTCTCAAACCAGCACTCTTCCCCTTCCCCATATCTCCCAGCTCCCCCCTCCCCCCGTTAACTATGGCAGCCGATAAGGGCAAGCGGTAGCTGAAGAACCTTGGAGGCTGACAGCTTTCTTTATTCACATGTTCTTTCTTTGCCCAGGTATATAGCCTTTGATTTTCATAAAGAATGCAGTCATATGAGATGGGATAGACTCCAAATTTTACTGGATCAACTTGCTGCACCACAAGATGAATATGGGTAATATATGCAACAGAAATACAATAGGCAAACATATTGTGAATAGCTGAATCTACCTAATAATAGCAGATGCCTGATGTGCCTGTTTTCTGCAAAACAAAAAAAATGCCTCTTTTGGTAATGTTTAAATATGATGATTTGAGCATACATCTGTATAGGCTGTAATAGAAAACCCATGGATTATTATTGTCAAGAGTGCACATCCATTTGAATTTGTATAGGATTGTAATCCAAAAGATCTCATTATCTTTCTTACTCTAACAGTATAAATATTTGTCTACATTTTTGTCATATAATGCATTGTTTCTGTCAACTAAATGTATAGATGAATTTGAATATATTTGAATTTGCAAAAAGTTAATGTTAGGAACTTAGCTAATTTCATTTTGATTTCTAGAAAATAAAGTCTTCCATTAGAAAAATGGCTTAATGCTTATTTCCAATTGCTTGTAGGATTGTAAATAAGCAATCCTCGACTTATGATCACAATTGAGCACAAAATTTCTATTATTAAGTGAGACATTTGTTAAGTGAGTTTTGCCCCATTTTTTTTTGCCACAGTTAATAAGTGAATCATTGCAGTTGTTAAATTAGTAATACAATTGTTAAGTGACTCTTGCGTCCCCATTGATTTTACTTGTTAGAAGATCACAAAAGATTATCACAAAACTCTGGGAGACTGCAACAGTCATAAATATGAGTCAGTTGCCAAGCATCTGAATTTTGATCACATGATCATGGGAACACAGCAATGATTATGTGTAAAATGGTCATAAGTCACTAAATAAACTGTTTAAGTCAAGGATTGCCTATTTGCAAACCTATAAGCAATTGGAAATAACTATTAGACCATTTTTCTAATCTGATATAGTATATTTTTATCCAAGGAAGTCCTTGATAAAGACAGAACTGTATATTTAAACTTTGTTACTCTTCTGTGAGTCGTATATAATTACAAATACAATTAGATTTAATTCTTCCTACTCCTGTTAGCAAGATACTTTGGAGATTTCTTTGGTAGAAAAAAGATGAAGACTAGTTGAAATCAACTGATGTTTTATTAAGACAGTGATAATATTTTTTGGTTTTGGTTCTGTGGATACATTAGCCAAAGCAGTGTTATTTTGTGAATTCTTCCACAAAATAAAATAAACACTTTAATTTTTTATTCAGCTATTTTCTAGTTGATGCAGAAGGGAAGGTGGATATGCAACAGGAAGGAATATTCCGCAGCAACTGTATGGATTGCCTGGACAGGACAAATGTGGTTCAGAGTCTTTTAGCACGCCGTTCTCTACAATCACAGCTGCAGGTTAAGATTGCCTTCTGCATAAGGACTTCTTGCTCATATTTTAAGAATTAAAGAATGTAACTAATAGCCATTCGCTATACAAGATGTTTTTTTCATGAAAGTGATATATTAGAACATGAAAATATGCTTCTGTGTATGAGTGTTTTCTGAAACATTAATTAGTTCTAATTTCCATGCTTTTAAACTCTTAGCAGAATTTTAGTTAATAATGGTTTCTTTTATCCTTGTAGAGATTAGGTGTTTTGCATGCTATCCAGAAACTTGAAGAACAAGCAGAATTTGAGAAAATTTATAAAAATGGTGGGTTTCTATTTTGATAAGTAAAACCTTATCCTGTATTCTACTTACTTGCCATCTCTTTTTTACAAAACACTATTCTCTGTTCGTAGCATGGGCTGATAACGCAAATGCTTGTGCCAAACAATATGCTGGAACGGGTGCCTTAAAGACAGACTATACCAGGCAAGTTTGAGTGAGCCTTTCTTTACTACAAATATATTGATACCATTTCAGAAAGAGTATTTAGAGATTGTTCATTTACTGATTTATTAAACTCAGTTATCTTAGTATAATAGTGTAATAGCTAATAGCTACCTCAGTGGAAAAATGACTTCGAATGGGCATACCATGTCTAATCAGTCTAATAGATGTCTTAAAGCAGCTTATGGCAACTAATGATTACTAATAAAAACATACAAAAGATCAAGAAAAAAAGAATCTTAGTAAAATTGGTCATTGCCCATCAGTCTAAAGATACATCTTACATTGAGTTGATATTTGAATGGCTGAAAACTTTTTTTTCAAGATTCTTACTTCTACTCTTTAGTTATTCTTATTTAAACTATAAATGGAAATGAAATATTTATCATCTCAAGAAGATAATTGTTTATATAGCAGCTACTAAATAATTAAATTCGTAAATAAACTAAATCACTAAATCGCTGTAGGAATACCAACATAATAACATTTCTGGATACAGTACATTTTGCATAAACAAGGATATACTATTATGAAATAAGCACCAGCAATCTAGACTTTGATATAAATTTTCAGAAAGAGGAAGGCAGTTTTCTCAAAAGGATCTATAAGAACTTAACAATGTCAGCTTGGCATGACTAGCTCACCATTGCCAAGATTCTGCCAACTCACCTCCGTTGTCCTTGCATGACAATGGTCAATTTGCTGCAAGGACCTTGGGCAATTTGTTATAAGGACCTCGCCTTGGGCAGCCGGAGGAAGAGCTGGGCAGGTGGATGGGTGGGCAGGTAAGCAAGCAAGTGGGCAGAGTGCAGAATAGTGTACTAGCTAGGGACTTTCCATCTGAAGGGGAGCTGCAAGGGGGGGGGTGAATGAGTGAGTGAGCAGAGAGCAATGATGGCAGCTGGGATCTTCCCATTTTCACACACACATACCATCGCTGCCGCCACATCAAGATCTAGGCCATTATGAATTGGGGCCATTTGGCAGTGGGGGTGTTTGGACTGTTTTGGGGCAGCGGCTGCAGGCAGAGCAAGTAGCAGGAAGGCAGCAGAGGTCAAACACATCCATTTTCACACACACACACACACACACCACAATTGCTGCCTTTAAACAGCCTGAACGCCAAATACCAAACACAAACTCTGTGCAGCAGCGCTGGGGGTTGTGAACAAAGAATGGGTCCGAATACTACTAGCTCCCCGCCATCGACCCTACCTATTGCTGCCGAACCCGAATGGACTGAATACCACTGTCACCAAACAGTCCATGGGGTTGTGTCAGGGTGTGTGAAAATGGAACGTGCCTAGCCTCTACCGCCTCCCCGCTGCTCGCCCTGCCCACTGCCACCTCCCCAAATGGATTGAACATCACTGCCACTGCTGAATGGCCCAAACTCTGAACAGGCCACAGTTCAATGTGGCAGAATCAGTGACAGCAAGTGGGCTGAAAATGGGAAGTCGCTGGTGCCACTCTGCTCATCCACTCACTCATCTACCCACCCTGGTCTCCCTTCGGTGGGAAGCCCTTGGACACCACGACCGTTCTGCAGTCTGCCCAGCCTCTAGCTTGCCTGGCTGGCTGGCTTTCCTTCCACCTGCCTGCAGTGAGTTACCTCTGCAGCAAATTGGCCGTGTTGAGCTGTCTTGCAATGACTTGATAAGTTGACAGAGGTAATTTGGCAGTAGCAAGCTGGCCATGCCTCGTCTCATTATGTTCTCAAAGGGTCTATTAAATTTGCAAGTACTTTGGAATTTTTTGGTTTCTCTTTTGTTTGAGAACAAAAAGAAAAATTCTTCAAAAACAGGCTTAATTTAGGCTAATTGTAATAGCCTAAATAAGAATCAGCCTTTCCTTTTAATCATGAAGGTAACCTTTACTGGAAGAGCAGTCTAAATTAAATTAATGTAAGTAGTTCTTAACTTGCAACCACAATTGAGCCCAAAATTTCAGTTGCTGAGCAAGACAGTTAAGTGTGTTTTGCCCCATTTTATGATCTCTTGCCACAATTTTTAAATGAATCATTGCAGTTATTAACACAGTTGTTAAATGAATTTGGCTTTCCTATTAATTTTGCTTGCCAAAGATTGCAAAAGGTGATCACATGATCCTGGGACACTGCAACATGCCAGTTGCCAAGGGTCCAAATTATGATCACATGACTATGGGGATGCTGCAATGGCTATAAGTGTGAAAAATGGTTATAAGTCACTTTTTTCAGTGCTATTCAAAAGGTTACTAAATGAATGGTTACAAGTCAAGGGCTACCTGTAATGTGTGCACCTGTATATTTATAAAAGTAAGTCGATACAAGAAATTTCAATACAGTTCACTTTATAATATGTAAGTACTTGGTACTAAATTTCTGACTTCTTGAGACATCTTCTGTATTAATGTTGAAATTCTATTTTCAAAATTCAGAACTGGAAAGAGAACCCAATGGGGCTTATTAATGGATGGTTGGAACTCACTAATTCGTTACTATAAAAACAACTTTTCTGATGGATTTAGACAGGTAAGGTTTGACACTGTCACTTGCTGCATTTATTTAGTTTTAGCTGGTGCCTTGTATTGAATTTAAAAGAATGTGATCACTGTGCTCAGGGATATGTAATATTTATTTATATTTCATATTTCTAAATGACCTACTGTAAATAATTCAAATATTTGTGGCTGCTTTGTTAAATCGTTATAAATTGGTCTACATTTTGAAGACCATGAAGTACTTTGGGAAGTGAAGAAATGGTTAAAGTGGCATGGCATTTAATTTATATTATGGATTGTTTTTCAGGATGCTATAGATCTCTTCCTTGGAAATTATTCAGTGGATGAAGTAGATTCTCTCAGTCCTTTTCAAGTACAGAAAGACTGGAAGTTTTTGGCTGTAAGAACTTTATAAATGTTTTACTATTTGTTTATTTTTTTAAAAGCATTGTTGAATTTGGTTAAACTAATGAAGTTTTGGGATTACAAGTCTTTCAGCACTTCCAAACATTGTTTGATAAAATGTAGGGCCTATTTCAGGATATAAATATTCATTGTAAAGGAGAATCCCAAGGATTTGTTAGATGAGTCTCATTCTTTTTCCTAAGGGTTGAAAATTATGTAGAAATTCAGGCAGTTTTGGACATGAAGTTTAAGTCTTGCAGTAGCCTGGTTCATGCTGCCATATCTTGGGGGTTCAAGATAACACAGGGGTCCTCAAACAATGGCCTGCCAAAGCCAGCCTGTGCGGAACCACAAGGCTGCCCCCCATTGCCTTCTGGAGGCTGGGGAGGCCAAAAATGAGCTCAGTTGTGGAATCAAGGATTACAGTATTCTAAAATATTATATATATTCTTACGGATATTAAAGATTAATATTTGCATTTTGACTTTTAAAACATATTTGGGAGCTGAAGCTATAAAACTACGTTTGGGTTCTGCATGTACATCATATACAACTGGACTTTCAAATTATGATGCGTTGTGCATTACCTCCTAACTATGTGCATTTCATTCTTTCCCCAGTTACCTATTATTATGGTAGTTGCTTTCTCAATGTGCATTATCTGTTTGCTTATGGCAGGTAAGTAATCATTCAGCGTTTCTACATTTCACATCATACTGCAGGTTGATATAAGACTTATCACTTAGCAACCAGTTAAAAGATTTCCCTGGGGTACTTAGCCACGTTTCCCCAAAAGTAAGACTGGGATATATACACATACATATATACATACATACATACATACATACATCATTAGGTCTTATTTTCAGGAGATGTCTTATTTTGTAGCCGGCCACTCCCTGCCATCATCTGCTTGCCTGCAGCCACAACAGCTTACAGGGCTTTCTAGGGCAGATGCACTTTTCACTCGGACAGAGAAATGCTGGAGAACTCAAAGCTTTGTCTGCTTGCAAATGGAAAGTTTTGAAATGGAGTGATTAGCGATCCCAATGCACCACTGACTCTGTCCATCCCACCGTCTGTTGGCTTTCCTCTGGCTTCATAGGGCAGACGCCTATGTAGGAGCATCAGGATCACCTACCTCCCCCATACCTCTGCTGGTGCCAACTTGTGAGCCTCCCGCAAACCAGGCAGCCGTGCAGCATATCCCAATCGCACTGTCTCCCCCCATCTCTGCACTCAGACGTATCAGCCCTGTGCCAAGGGGCCAGTGGGTTGCGGCTGCTACCAGACTCCATCAGTCCCCATGTGCTCACCGCCTCTTGTGCTGGCCACACCCATCCCCTGGGCTTAATTTTGGGGTAAGACTTATATTAGACCCATCCCAAAAAATCAAGCTATGGCTTATTCTCTGGGTAGGTCTTATTTTCGGGGAAACATAATACAACCTGGATTCAAAGTTCAAACTTGACAAAGTCCCTGTCTCTGGTCATATGACCAAACCTTAGGCACTTGACTGCATTTACAGCCATTTGCAGCATCCCATAGTCACATGACTGCATTTTTAGCCACTTGCAGCATCCCGTAGTCACATGACTGCATTTTATGACGGTGTTGCCAAAAACCAGCATTTACTTCCAATTTTCAGGAAAACTGCACCTATAGTAAACCATTGGTTTAATGATTGTTGTAAAATTGGGCTGGTCATTTTATTGACCCATTTATAAGTGTTTTATGAGTTATGGCTGTGATACTCAGGCTTCATTACAGTTGTAAATTGAGAACCACCTGTAGTCCCTAAAATATGGTTGGCAAGATTTCAGAAGTGGCTTGTTGATATCTTCTCAGGGACTGGCCTGAAATCACTCAACTGCCTTTGTACTTAAGGCAGGGGTAGAATTCACCCTCTTCTAGTCCTTCTATGATAAGATAGCTTATTAAAGGTTAGTCAGAAGATTAAATCTTCAAGACAATACTGGTGACTATTCCTAATATACCTCATATATTGCCTTCTTTCAAATTCACAAATGGGAAAAATCACTTTACAAGTTTATATTTAATGATATCCTCTCAACACGATGATTGTCCTTATCATGTAGAAAATAATTTTATAAGGGATGGTAGTTGTCATGATCACTAATTTTGTAGCCTGTCATTGAAAAGAATTTATTACATTTTGCAGGGGACACATGGACAGAGACACTGGCCTACGTGATGTTCTGGGGAAGTGCGAGTTTTGGAACTCTTGCTATCATCCTTTACAATGGCAAAGATTTTGTAGATGCACCTAGGCTAGTCCAAAAGGAAAAAATGGACTGAATTTGTGTGTGTGGAAAGCGGCTTGGTAGAGATGGCTCCTCAGTTCATATATGGAGTCTCTACTGACCTGCTTTCCACACCAACTTGTGGGAACAGGGTTAGGTTTCATTTTTAAAGGGTGAGAAGGTGATTCCACTTAGTTATTTGGTGGACAGGACTAATCTTTTTGTTCTAGTTACAATGATATTTGGAGTATTGCATTTGCTAGAGAATTTGCATGCACAAAATGGAAGTGAAAGCCAGTAACACTATACCCTAACACAGGGAGACCTGAATTCCTAAATAATCTGTGACTATATTATTCCAGCAGTATAATATTATAAGAAGTCTTAGATAGCTCCATTGCTTAGGAGGATTATGATCTCCAGTTGTATCAAGAGATGTGTCTGTTGCTAGGTTAAAGTACATATCATTTAGCTTCTCTGATACATGGAAAAGCTTTGCTTATTAACCATAACAAATAATCGCTGCTTTACTGATTTTGGATTGGGTAACCATATAGTCAATTTGTAATATTGAAAATACAATGTTTATTTTTTAATTAAGTCAGTCCAAGAGCATCTGTTTTCTTAGATTTCTATAAATACATTACTTTTTTTTCTCTCATAAAAAAAAAAGTTTCTTCAGTTCCACTATGGATGAGAATAATGCAATATTCTATTAAACATTGTTGAGAGGATGATATGTACAACTGATTTTCTTGGGATATGTCTTTGTGCTGCTTTAATTACTGTTCTTAGCGTTAGATAACAAATTTCCATATGATTCAAATTGGGTTTTTTTAAAGATGTACATGAAATCAAAGAATGTAAAAATGGTTATTTAAACACTCTCATGCTAAAGGTCCAAAGTATTCATTTCTTTCTGAAGAATCTCAAATGTTAGGTGGATTTTTGAAATTGGCAATCCAGTTACTATATCTGCTGCCTTGGATTTAGTAAGAATGATCTGTGAAAAACTGAATGAATATTTGAAAAAAAATATCTTTGGAAGTATTCCATGTTTGCACTTGGGATCGGCATAAACTTTGTGCATGCCATAACTATTTCTCTACAACTGTAACTCTCAAAATGAGTAAGCTATAATATAGTCTTATGCTAATTATTAATAAATATATGTCTCAATTTTAGTGCTTCCAACCTTTCTATTGAAACTATATCTAAATCAAGGACCAATTTAAAGCCATTTTATCATCTATTTTCTACTTTATTTTGTGTTCAAAATCAGACATGTGCAGTGCTTTATTTTTAGTAAATTCAGTTATATCTACAAGATTGAAATTATGTTATTTAAATACTAGGAGACTGTGTAGCAAGCTTCAGAAGATAAAGGCTGCCTCTCCTAAATTCAAATTAAGTGGACTGAAAATTGAACCTCTTACTATATGGACTTCGGAAACAAAAACTGCTATCTTTGAATGGTTATGGGGTGGGATGTTTTGGATAATCCTTTCGGTTCTTTTTTATAATAAATACATGCCATTCCTGTTTTCCTTTTAAATAATCCAATTGAAAGACAGTAATGGGGGCTTTAGTCTGCTCAAATATGTGGATAACACAAGAAAGCTGTGCATTATTAGATGGGTGGTCTCAATGTAGTTTTTTTCTTTCAAAAATTCTTCCTTGATCCTTCAATATATTTCTTATAAATAACTGCAGCAGATTACTTCTGGTTACTTTTAGTTGCTAGATGGAAAATCAAATTCTTTAAATTTGGGGGTTGGGAGAATGTCTATATTCCAGTGCTTTATAAAAGAGGTTGCAAACAATAGACTTAAACAATAATAAAATTTCATTTTTTTAAAAAAATAGTGTCTTTTGTGTCTGAATCTTAAATAGACAATGTGTACACTGGTATCCAAGTATGTATGATAAAAAATAAGATAGACAATCATTTACTGTACATTATGAAATCTCTTTTTCCATCAAATAACATTGTAAAATCATTCATACTGTATTATTTTCTGTCTTGCAGATTGTTATATGGCCATGCTTTATGCTAAATACAGTGGAATCTCTGGTCACAAACGCCTCTCACTACGACCAAAAATTTTGCAAACTGTTTGCATCTGGTCACAAACAAAAACAAAAACAAAACTCAGGTGGTGATCAAACATGGTGCAGCTGATTTCCCCTTCCGCATCATTTTTTTTTTGTTTTTGTGCACACATGCACAGTCTGTCTCACTTTCGGTCATGACCAAATCGGGTGCCGACCGAAGTTCTAAAATGAATTACGGTTGTGACCGGAGGTTCCACTGTATCTGTAAGGTCTTGTCTCTCCAATCTTCCCAAGAAAGCAGAACTCCTCAAATGGAAGTTGTTCCAAAAGGAGCTTTTATTGAAAGGCTTGTGATAACAAGAGGTCTAGGCAGGAACTAAATCTTCCCACTTAGAAACAGCAATTTAAGCAGTGCAAACAGCAATGCAGGAAACATAAACTTCATATAGAGATCTCTCCAAGCATAAAATAGAAACAGCCGCCTCCTCCCACCAGAATGCCAGTATCCCAATAGAAATATATGGGTGTTTTAACACAGGTTCCGCCGAAAAGGGTCTTTTTAGTTTCTCAAATGCTGCTTGGCAGTTCACTTTAGTGGTTGGCTAGGTTTTGGTTTATCTACCCACTTGGTTTTTAACAAAGATGTAATCAGCAATGCTATTTGGGCAAGAGGGGATAAATTGCCGATAAGTTAGTGAACCACAGGAAGCTCTGTAATTGCTTGCAAGCGGGGGGGGGGGGGGGTGTTCCCAATCAAGGACTGCTCTGACTTTTGTGGGGTCCATTTCCACTCCCTGGTGAGAGATTCAGTACCCTAGATAATTTTATCCTGGTGAAATTCCCATTTGGAGAGTTTGGCAAATAACGTAGTTGCCCTTAGTTTCTTCAAGATTTCCTGCATCAGTTTAACATGTTGAGTCTTAGTTTCAGTATAAATCAATATATCATCAAGATAAACCAGAACTCCTTTATACAAGTGCTCATGCAGCACCTCATTAATCAGCTGCATGAAAATGGCGGAAGCCTCTTGGATCCCAAATGGCAAAACCTTGAACTGAAAATATCCCAAGGGACAATAAAACCCTGTTTTCCATTCATCCCTCTTCCAGATCCAGATTCAGTAATAAGTCTAGTTTGGGAAAAATTCTCCCTTTCGCCAGATGGGCCAGAATGTCCTTTATTAGAGGAAGGAGATATTTTCCTTGCAAATAGCATTTAACTGTCTATAATTCACATACTGTATAAGCATAATGGGCCATCCTTCTTCTCCCGGAACAGGATTGGGGCAGCCACCTTGGGTTTTCTGGTTCAATGAACCCATGCTCAAGGTTTTTGTCTATAAATCGCACTGTTCATCCAGTTCCCGGTAAATCATAACATAAAATTTTAGCTTAGGTAGGTTGGCACCTGGCAAAATTTTGATGGCAGCCTGTAGACCTATGGGGGGGGGGGTTCATCTGAGACCACTTTGCTGAAAACATCCATCAGATCTTGGTATTCCCTGGGGACACTCAGCAGGAGTCCATTCACTGCAGTCACAGCTAGCTCATTCTGCAGTATTCCAGTGGTGTTCCTCGCTCCAGATCATTAGGGAATTGGAGGCTCCCCTCCATCCAGTTCATTCTTGGGCTCCACTTCTTTAACCAGTTCAGTCCCAGAACTAGGGGCCAGTCTATCCCTGGTATCAATGAAAGCAATGGTTTTGAGTGATTTGCCATTGTTGGTTCAAATGGTTCAGTGGCAAATGTGACTAGAGCATCCCCCAAGCAATTGACCCATCAAGTTGGCAGAACAAGATTGGAGTTTTTAGTGGCCTTAGTTGGATGCCCAGTTCCCCATCCAGAGTCAGGCTTATTAGGTTTCTCGTGTATCCCAAATCCTACAATGCTTTAATTTCACTTTTCTCCCCGTTAATGGAATTAACAGTTCTATGGGGGGTTGTAAGGGATTTGACAACCCCACTTACCAAAGGATCTTTGTAGTCACTCTCTGACTGATCAGGTTCCTCACACAGTAATTCAGCTTGTGGTCATTGCCCTGGGCAGACATGATGTATACAGTCCCCACAATAGGGCCATTGCCTCTCTGGGTTGACTAGTTTGCAGTTCCTGCCTAATGTAAAGTCTTGCCTCTCCATTCTTCCCAAGAAAGCAGAACTCTTGAAACTGAAGTGGTTCCAAAAAGAACTTTTATTGAAAATCTTGTGATAACAAGAGGTCTAGGCAGGAACTAAATCTTCTCACTAAGAAACAGCAATTTAAAGCAGTGCAAACAAAACTCCTCCCACAGTACAGGACAGCAATGCAATGCAATAAACAGAAACTTCATATAGAGATCTCTCCAAGCCTCCCCCTCCCACCATAATGCCAACATCCCAATAGAAATATATGGGACCTGACAGTACCACTGTTTTATAACAGTATCTGGTTAGCTAATTACATATCAAATTCATACCAACAAATGAGCTTTTCTTTTACTATAGATGCCTTTAAATGAAGGTTGATATAAAATAAATCCAGTCTCTTGGAGAGAAAAATGTAAAATAATTTTAAATAATTGATATAAACATTTAAGTGAAAATACATAAAATATCCTGACTTATTTATCAGATTCACAAACTATGGAAGATTGTACAGTATTAATATTTTATGGACAGTACATGAAGCATTCATGTTAATCTGAAAGCTAAAATAAAATTGGTCCAGGTCTAGAAAATGAGAAATGTAATCTAATGGTGCTTTCTATGCTTCTAAACTATTATGCACTTCTACTGCAAAATGTTTAAATGCAAAAGATTATCTTGCATTTCAATTTGTAAAACAAAGTCATGTGTTTTGGAGGTTTTATTCCAAGCACACACAAAAAAGGACAATTTCATGCAATGTTATTTTAAATGTTCCAGCAATTTCTAATGCTGCAATTGGGTCATGTTTTAAAAGCAATGTTTCCACCCTAATCAATACAGAAGCAGGGGTAATTATGATTGATTTAGAGCAGGGGATTGTGGAAAAAGTAGCAAGCCTTGCAACATCATCTTTGGATCAGGATTGCAAAGATTATGAGTGAAATAAATCTGGCTATCTTATCTCAGGTAGTTCTGTTCAAGTCTGCTTTAATTTTAATTTTGAAACACTGTAGAAACTGATGCAAGCTTGGAGTGGAAATAAGAATGATGCATTACCAGGAGGAAGAGCAATGTTTTACAAAACACTTCTCAATAAATAAGCTTCTGTTCTCTGCTTGCACATATAGAATTCTGGGGTTAAAAGATATTTTGATGGTTGCTGCTTTGTTTACTTCTTTCCACTATATAAATGAACCACTCCCAAAATCTTGCAATTCTTTACATTGAATATATGTAGGATTTAAAAAAAAAAGGTTTGCAGAATTATAAATAAATTTGAAATGGTAGCAACCAAATGTTGTTGTTTGTAGAAGACTTCTGTAAAGAATTCAGATTCTAAGCAAGTGACTTATGCTTGTACAAATGTGGAAAACTAGTATTACCAACCAATACTCTCTTTAGCAATGAACTATCTATCTTGTCAAGACAAAATATATCTGAGATGTTTAATTTGTATATATAAAAGTACAAACTTCATAACTATGATTCAGTATTCTTGTAAAATGTTGCTTGGATCCTCTGCTTCAACTCACATTTTATGTTACATCTATCATTTTGTATATGGCAGTAACTCATGGTTTTACCCACCTCAGTATACTAGAATTTATGATATTACAGTGGTTTCAACTTTATGTATGAAGACTAAGACCATTTCTAAAGTTGGATATACAAAGCAGAAATTATGTGTAGTTAGTTTATTGGCACACAATAAAGTTGGGTAATATATAGATAATAAAATGATAAACATCTGGGGAAAAAATTAAATTAAAATCTTTATCTGCTTAGTGTATCCTAAGAATTAGGAACAAAAAGTACACAAGATGTAATATTAGACATATTAAACATAATATCTGTGATTTAAGATGTGAGAGCTCAAGGAATACATACTAGTTTTTCTTTCTTCAGTACAGATAATTCTCGGTCTTTCAGTGTTTCTCTAGAAAGAATTATCTCAAAACTTCGTATCTCAAATTGTTTCAAGTGCTCAAATAAAAGTTATAAAAGTAGCTACCTCTATCAATTGTCTCCATATGTGCTCTTGGATTATTTTGACCACCTGTTATTTCACATTTCTGTACATAATTTTTCATTTTTGACATCATGTAGAAAAGCTAGAGGTCCAAGTGAAATGGGGAAAATACCAACTATGTTAAAAATATTTACAATTTTAGAAATCAGGATCAAATTATAAACAGGGAGGCATAGGGCAGCCTGCACTAAAAAATACAACTTTCTGACACTAAGCTCACAAAAGAACTCTGGGCCAACTGGTGAAACATATATATTTCCACAAATGACAGTAGGAACTATAACTGACAAATATACTGTACAGATCTGAAGACTTACAGTTTGGAAAGCTGCATCATATTTGCTTCTAATGTTTTTTTTTCTCAAAATGACCCAAAAATGCCTTCCCCACCTTTTCAGCTTAAGGGCAAAGAAACTACAAAGTACCCTGGATAATACCATATATGTATTCTGCCAGCCTCCTATGCAGATATAAGATCTTCACTCCCATATGGATACAACTACTCCCCAAAATTATTGATTCCTTTGACAGGATTCTGGAAACTTTAGCACTATTAACTCACTAATAGTGATGCCAAAAGGAAGCTACAGGGCTAGTGCCTTTTTCTGTATGTTTAAGATGGCAAGAATGGCAAAGCAAATGTTCATCTAATGGGTAGCAACGATGGCCATCTTCATCATTGAGTTCCATTTCACAGTCCTATGCAAAAGAACAAAACAGAATGGAGATTAATACACTCATTGCTCCATGTTGCTCTACATAAGTGACTGTCAATCTATTCATGTTAAAAGCAAATCATTAAAATATGCTACTTCCCTAAAAGTATTTGCCTACAGTAGAATGATTATTTGAAACTTAACAAAGGTCCTTTCCTAACAGAAAGTATGTAGTCCCTATAGATGAGGAACACTCTTCTTATCAAGCTAGTTAGTTCATTATGTAGAAGAATCTGAGCACCAGGCATTTCTGTTCTGGAGAACTGGGTAAATTAAAATTCAAAAGACCTATACCAGTCATGGCGAACCTTTTAGAGATTGAGTACCCAAATTCCAAATCTCTCTCTTGTGTGTGCATTCATGTGTATGCGTAGTGGAGACCCGAAGACCAACTGGCCAGTGGGAGGCGGTGCATTCACAACACCAGCAGCTCTGCAAGAAGTGAGATCTTCTTCCATGAGCTTCTGTTTTG
>JAEANM010007143.1:4681-17988 GCA_017656035.1 Myanophis thanlyinensis
TAAAGTCTTTTTGAAGTCAGAGTTGGCATGTGTATAAAGGAGTAAATTTTAACTGATCCCTCAAGTGGGCCTCCTAGCTGCAAATTGGGGTGCTCGCATGTTGAAAATCATTTGTGATAAGACGAGTACATTTTTTTGTGTTCAGTGGCTGGAGTTTGGGTGCTTTCCTCCCAACCCTCTCCCCTTTTCTATGGCGCAAAATATGTTACTGAAATCATGTCATGAAAACAAAAAATATGCAGTACGCAGCAGTAGCAGAGATTGAGATTTTACAAACAATGCCTTCATGAGAGCGAGGCAAAAACAATGTAAATAAAAGTGTGTTTTAACAAATTTTAGAGTCAAAGAAAGTTGCAGAAAGTTTTAGACTTTGGGTAGGCAGAAAATGCCCTCCTCCCACCCAAAGAAGTATTTTGAGGTGATGGAACTATTGCGTAAGAACCCAAAAGCTTCTAAAGGTGCTTTTCCAAGAGGCAACTGGACTTTCCGATTTTCGTTTGAAGACATTTTGCTTCTCCTCCAAGAAGCTTCTTCAGCTCCATTCCCCACCATCCAGTCAGAGCTGAAGAAGCTTCTTGGAGGAGAACGTCTTCAAAGAAAAACCAGGAAGTCTAGTTGGCTCTTGAAAAAGCACCTTTGGGACAACCATAACCTGGGTGACTGAGCATCTTCATAGACAAAAAGCTTCTACAAAGGGGTACAGTTAGACTTATGACTACAATTGACTCCAAAATTTCCACTGTTAAGCAAGACAGCTGTTAAGTGAGTCCAGCCCCATTTTATGACCTTTCTTGCCACAGTTTTTCGGTGAATCACTGCAGTTCCTAAGTTAATAACATGGCTGTTAAATTAATCTGGCTTTCCCATTGACTTTGCTTGTCAGAAGGTCATAAAAGGTGATCACATGATTCCTGGAAGATTTCAACCATCATAACTACATACCAGCTGCCAAGTATAAGTGATTTATAAACAAGTCACTTGTTTCAATGGTGTTGTAACATCAAAGTGTCAAATGGTTGTGCTTTCAATAAGATGCTTGTAAACAATGCCTATAAAAGCTGCAGTTACCTGGAATCTAGCAGTTGCTCCTGGAAACTTTCCTTCAATAAAGTGCATGTAAGCCAGAGGTGGGATTCAACCAGTTCGCGCCTGTTTGCTAGAACCGGTTGTTAACTTTCTAAGCATTTGGAGAACTGCTGGTTTAGCTGCTCATTAGGGCAGAGAACCGGTTGTTAAATTATTTGAATCCCACCACTAATGTAAGTGCTTGGACCATCAGTGGGTGTGCCCCACTGCAGCCTGAGGATTGCATGCCTCCATTCCAACTTCAAGAGTTCTTGCAAATGTTTGTCATTTTAATATGCCAGAAGATGGAAAATAGATGTGTAGGGAATAATCCTATTTTAATATGATTCTCATTCAATAATCAGAATTCCAACTAGTGTGATCCAGAAAGAGAGACTATGCCGCTGCCCCTCTACTCTGCTACTGTCCCACATTCTCCTCCCAGAGGTGAGGCAGCCCCCATTCTCCTGGCCCTTCAGAAAGGTCTAAAAACATAGCTCTGGTCTCCTGATTGTGGGTCACAGAGAAGACTGCAGCTGTGGGCTAGTTAGTGCCCTTAAGACCCTTCCTCCCCCCCCCCATACACACATATTTTTATTAACTTTTAATGTCACATTTTAGCCATCTTTGCCTCTTTTAAATTTTATATATGTTGTTATGTTTTGATATTTATTTGATACACTATACACAAGGGAGATGGGCGGTTTCCTAGATAGATAGATAGATAGATAGATAGATATTCATTGCAATTAATAAATAAGATAGAATTTAGTTGAGCTAAAATTAGATAAGTGTATATCTTATTTTTAGGCTAAGTCTATTGTTGGTTCTGTCTCAAATGTAGTTCTTCATCCCACCAAAGTTGTGCAATTGTGCTTTTCTGTCATAGGAGCATTACCCCTCTGAAATTCTGTGTTAAGTGAAAGAGAAAGCCTTCACAAAGATTACCAAATCTTCCTAACATTCCTAATTTCTATTAAAATGTTTCTATTAAGCAATGAAGAGATACAGAAATCTACTCCTTGCACTATGAAGCGGGTTCCTGGATTTTTGTACCTTCTGCTATTGGGGAGCTCAAACCAACATACAATAAGGGAACTTATTCAGTTTCAAACAATATTTTGAATGTTCTCCTTTAGTTGTTCAATTGTGGACTTGCTTTTAGTTATTTATTTTAGAACATTTATATTATCGCCTACTTGCTCAGAGCAATTCTAGGCGGCTTACAAACAGTAGAAACACAATATAGAAATAAAAATAAAAAAATAGTTTTTGGGGCCATCACCATGGGTTAGGTTACAAGCCAGCTGCCTCCTAGCCCTGAATTAGGATGCCATTTTGGCCAGGGACAAGGTTTATCAGTGAGAATGTAGCTGCAGCAAGGTGAGCTTGTTGTATACTTGTGAAAATCAAATATAGGTAGCCCTCAACATACAACAGTTCATTTAGTGACTGTTCAAAATTACAACGGCACTGCAAAAAGGGATTTATGATTATATTTCAGACTTACAACCATTGCAGCATTTCCGTGCTCATGGGATCAAAATTCAGACTCTTGGCAACTGACTCATATTTATGACAGTTGCAATGTACTGGGGTCATGTGATCACCTTTTGTGACCTTCTGCAAGCAAAGTTAATGGGGGAAGCCAGATTCACTTAACAACCATGTTACTAAGTGAAGAACTGCAGTGATTCCCTTAACAACTGTGGCAAGAAAGATTGTAAAATGGGGCAAAATCCAGTAAACCAATGTTTCACTCAGCAACAGAAATTTTGGACTCAATTGTGTTTGTAAGTCAAGAATTACTTGTATATTTAGTGGGGTAGAGCTTTTCTTGAGTTATGGAGCCTCTGGGGAGGTGGGGGAAAGTAGGATATAATTTGTGGCTCTGTAGATTTTTTTTTATTTGATAAGTGTGGGTGGCATGTCCTAATATTCATTTTCGTTTCACTAGAGACTTTTTCTGGGTGGAAGGAGAAGTTCAATGTTGTGATCCTTGATTTGGTTGTTATACGGCCCTTGCAGCCATTTGGATTTGAGATACTTGATTTAGTGTGATATGTAAGCCCAGGTCCTTGTGGCTTGTTCAAGCAAACCATGACCTTATAAAAGAGCATTGCTTTGATGTTGGGTGTGAACACAGCCATTATGTAATACAAAGAGCAAACCTAAACTCTGAACAGAAAACAAGCTTTGGCTACTAATCCAGAAACAGGAATAAAGTGTGATGATTGTCTCTTTTCTGGCATAGGTGTGTGATTAGAGTCTTGGGCTGCCTTTTGACCTTGAGTTTTAATTGCTTTTGTTTGCTTGTTTTTTCTTTAATTGCTAGCACAGCACCCTCCAATCTTTAAGTGCAGAAGATTGATGAACTGATTAATTAACTGACTACTTCTGTTTTTTTCCAGGACCCTATTAGTGCACAAACTAAAATCTGCAAGTCCAATGGCAAAAAGTGCTCTCAATTATCTCTGTCTGTTAGTTGTTCTTCAAAAAACTAAAAGCTTCCTATAGATTCATGGCATTGTAACATTCATAGGACCTTTCTCCACTGCTGAGTTTAAATGATCTCTACCCATCCTTCAAACAACACAAACTTAACATTCAATTAATTGTCCCCATTGTCAATCCCATCTTTCCTCTATTGCTCCTGATCCTAGCATAACAGCCCCAACTTTATCATAGGTGACAAAAATGAAACTAATTTTATCCACTGAAATTGCTTTGGGATGTTTTCAGAAGTGTGTGGGAGGAAAACTATTATAACCCTGATACAGCTAAAGATAAGCCCACTTGTTTCACTCAAGCACTGGAGGTGAGCTGAAGGTAACATCATGGGAAAATGGCAGAAACAAAATGTGCCAAGGTGTATTCCTGCCATGGTCAGGTGTAAGTCAGTTGGAAAAACCCATCACTCAAGAGAGCAATTTTATGCATAACTACCCTGTGAGTAGCTCACTGAGGAAGCAGGTACAGACTAGTGGTATTTTCCCAGATCTTACGATTACAGTAAGAGAGACAAAAATCTACCAAATACATGCTCAGCAAGATCCTCATTTGCCAAACAACAATTGGTCTAAAAGTAACTAAAAATCTTCCTAACAAGACTACTTTTTAAAGGGTGCACTTCTGGTTTGAGGATTGTCATCCCTCTTAGGAATGGTATCTTAAAGCAGCTCAAGGACCTTTGGAGTGGATGGATATATTCATGGAAGTGAGTATGCAGGTTTAATTATGAATAACTAGGCTAAAATCATGTCACAAATTATGAATTGGTGTTATTTACTTTTATATGGTGCATACAGACTCCATAGACTGAAATAGTTGCACTGGAGTGCAACATGATAAGAAGAAAAGAACAAGGAATGATAAATGGTGCAACGTTCTGAAAGAGAATAATGTAGACGGGAAAATATTATTAAGTGATGTGACAAGATGGGCGTACAAAACAAGAAAGGACAGGGAAAAGTGATCGATCCATTTGGAGACTTGAAAATGAATAAAAAGATACCTGTGCCTATAGGTAATCCTCAATTTACAACCACAATTGAGCCCAAAATTTCTGTTGCTAAGACCATTGTTAAATAAGTTGTGCCCCCATTTTATAACTTTTTTGCCACATTTGTTAAGTGAATCATTGCAGTTATTATGTGAAATGTGCAGATCTTAAGTGTATTTAGTTTCACCCATTGACTTTGCTTGTCCAAAGCCAGCAAAGGTTACAAATGGCGATCATAAATACATGCCAGTTGCCAAATGCCCTAATTTTTATCACATGACCACGGAGAGATGCTACAATAGTCATAAGTGTGAAAACTGGTCACAAGTCACTTTTTCCAGTCCATCATGATTTTGAACACTCTTTAAAGAAATTGGTTGCAAGTTGAGGACTACCTGTATGAGTTTAATACTCTTTTTTTCTGAATATGTAGCTAACAGCTACGTTCATTCACCTACATAAGTTCATTTACATACATTAGGAAAAAGGATACATATATAAATCTAAAAACATAAAGAAAGATAAAACCTGGCAATGGCTTACAACTGGAACAGCAAAAAAAACCAAAAAACTAAAGATCTGACTTTGGCTCCTTAAGAGCAAGCTATTTGAATTAATGCAATGAAGGCCAGAAATGAACAATCATAAAAATGTCTCAAACTGCAGATTGTGCACAGAAGCTAAAGAAACAATAAAGAATATACTCATCTTGTACAAGAAGACTGCACAAACTGACTATAAACAATGACATAACACAGTCACCAAAATAATTCACTGAAACATCTGTAAAAATTGTCATATGCCAGTAACGAAAATGTGGGAATATAGAGTTGAAAAGTAATCAGAAGTGGGATTTCTAAATACAAACCGATAAAACCATGGCTTATCGCACACCAGATATGAATGGTTGAAAAGAAGAAAGTATGGATAATTGATGTGGGGGTACCAGTGGCTAGTAGAATAGAGGACAAAGAATTGGAGAAGATCACAAAGAGTCAAGATCTGAAAATCAAAACCGAAAGATTATGACATAAAAATGGTGTTAGTCCCAATGATCACTGAGTGCCACACCAAAAAAGTAACAAGTGACTGCAGTTTGGAAAGTGTAGATCAGGGGTGTCAAGCTCGATTTCATAGAGGGTTGCATCAGGGTTGTGTCTGACCTTATGGGGTGGGGGTGGGGGCAACTTGATGTATGTTTTTGGCCATGATGGCCTCCTGTAGCCCTCTGCCAGTGAAAATGGAGCTCGGGAGAGCGGCACATGCCCACACACACACACACTCCACTTTCGCTGGCAGAGGCACTGTGGGCTACTCCTTCACTATTTCTAGAGCAACCCTGTGAGCCAGATCTAAGCACCCTGTGGGCCTTGAGTTTGACACCCCTGGTGTAGATCAACTTTATGCCAAGCAGAAGATCTGTAAAGTCAGATTTTTGCTTTTCAGGCTAGCAATTAAGAAAACACGAATCTGAAAATTTTTTCTTTGTATGTTGCTTTAGAAAAAGGGTATGGTGTTCTATGGAATCTTTTGTATTTTTGAAACTTGCCATGCAATAATGGTAGCATACAGTAGAAGTAAATCATGCTTCAGAATAAATGGAATGCTTAGTAAATAGGTCAACATTGAGCAGAGAGTAAGATAAGAATAAATGATTAGCCGTTCATTTTATTGATGGATTAATGTATATGAAATGTTTGTGGTGATATTAGAGGTGTGTTTGGTTGGGGACATGAATGTATGCATACTCTTATATGCAGATTATGATGCATTCATGGCCGAGGACCTGATTGATTTGCCGTGAATGTCAGAGTGCATTATGCAACAAGGAATATGGATCTGAAAACTGAGCTAGTAGAGCAAGGAAATTGTATGTGATGGAGTAAAAAAAAAAGGCAAAGGAATCCCTGCAGATTTTATTCCTCTATTTGTTGCCGACTATAGGGATGATGCTCATCTCCATTTCAAGACCATTGAGCCAGCACTGTCTGAAGACATTTTCACACTTGTGTGGTCAGCATGCTGCCATGGAGTGGTGTTAGGAGCAGTGTTACCTTCCCACCAAAATTGTACCTATTTATCTATTTACATTTGCATGATTTTGATCTTCTAGGTTGGCAGGAGCTGGGATAAGGGTGGGAGCTTACCCTGTCATGTGGCGCTCAGGTCTCAAACCTGGGCTGCCAGCTTTCCAGCCAACAAGCCCAGTGTCCTAACTGTTGACCCATCTTGCCACCATGATGGGGAAATAGCATAAATAATTGTAAGTTATACATACAGGGAAAATAACTAGAGCAAAGAAAAATAATTTGGGTATCTTTGTAAAATATTTAGTAAAATTGGAAAGTTGAGAATTTTTAAGATATAAAAATATGGGCAGAAGTAGATCATGATCTGCTGCAAGGAATGTTTATCCAAAGAAATGAAAGTGACTTAAGCATAGGTGTCCTTCATTTTCATTATATGGAAGTGGAAGTTGGGTATGTTAGGAATACATGTGGTGTCTACTAAGGACACAAAGGGCAAGTATTTGAATGAATGTGCATTGAATACAGAAGTGAACGACCAATGAAAGAAGTACCTTGAGGTCGCTTCATTGTATATAAAGAATAAATGAGGATTAAACTGCAAAAGACTTATATAAAGAATAGAGACAAAGGGGAAGACACCTGTGCCTATAGCAAGTTGATCAATTCCTCAAAAAAAAGTCAAAAGCAGTATGCAGACATTATTCAAGCAAAAACTGGTTTGGTATGGAGAGACAGCAAACAGTTTGAGTGTAAACCGCTAAAGTTTTAGTTGTATTTTCTTTCCTTTTTTAACTTGCACATTTCTTTGGTTTACTTTTTCTTACTTCTTTATCTGATCACTGACTAAAATAATTATCCCTCTTATTTTTTTTTCCTGTATTTTGTATAATGTTGTATATATCCTGAAAGAGAATACAGTACACATTTTACAAAATAATTGCAATTTAAGACTGCAATGCAGTTCAGTTCTGGTTTAGCACAATGCATGGACCCATCTATTGTGGTTTGCATTTGATGAAGTAGGCTGATGAAGTAGGCTGTGGTCTTTTAGTTATGTAAATTTGTTAAGTTTTAAGGTACCATAAAACATGTTTAGTTGCAAGCAATCAACACATGAACTAGTTCTTCCAACTCAACTTTGAAGAAGCAAATATGCGAAGAGTGAAAACAGCATAATTTCAGATTTTTCTTTTTCTCCTAGCTCCCTATAATATTCCATTTACTGAAGAAAGCACATTTGTGAGTCACTAAAATCCAACTGAATAAAATTGTCGGGGGGGGGGGAACGCTTTGATTGAGTTATAATTCTTCATAAGACTTTAATCCTCAGAGACTTCAGGACTGAGTAGCATACAAAAAGGTAAATAAATAAGATGGAATGGAACGGCATACATGTGAACATAGAGGAAGTCAGAGTTGCAAAATCACTAGGCTGGGGGTGCGTCATCAAAGAAAAGGAAATAGTAAACTCTAAGAAATGATGTTCTATCTCTCCTATTTTTAAAAAAAAATACTGTATTTCACAGAGATCAGTCACTGTTAAATATAAGAATCATGAATATGTATAGAAAATCATGGAAATCATAATTCTTGAAAGCAAATGGAATAATAGAAACACCCTCATCAACTTGTTGCAATTTACTTAGCAGTATGCTTAGCATATTTGATGCTTCTGATGAAGTTCCACATTCTTCATTAATTTCTGGCACATTTAGCTGACTTTTTAAAAGTTTTGCATAAAATATTGGAAGTGCATTAGTCAATTCTTCCCAATGGAAATGAATAATGATAATTCCCCATGAATTTACAACAGTATTGTAAATAGACTGCATTGTTGAGCATTAGGTATGACAGATATGTGCTCCTGGAAGATGTATAACTAAAACTAATTGTTGATAGAAATGGCTTGTAGAATAAGCATTCTCGCCATTTCCATTTGGAAGAATTCAATGAATTTGAGAAATAGGCACATTTCAGGGTTGCAAAGAGAGCATTTGATAATCTCACTGAAATACCTCTATCTGATTATGTTTCATATAATTGCTCTCTCTTCCTCTAATATACCAATGCTTCACTAGCAAATGGTTACAGAATAGAAATCATTAGGGGAAGTGTTCCTAAATGCTTTTCCAGCTAGATGCTGCCATCTTGTGCTGCTTCTGTGCACAATCCCATGTTAAGGAATTGGCTTTTAATTAAAAAATTCTTCCATTGAGCAGTCAGCAAATATAACAGAATACATCATTTGGAATCAAATTCATTTAGCAAGAGTTTTGATAAACTAACTGTGGTCTATTTAGCCCAGACATATAGTGTTAGATACCTTGATAGCCAGTGTCAGGAATCTTATAAGAAGTAGCTTCAAAGAAATGTTATCATTTCCAATGAATTTTCTATTTTTTTTCATGGTCACATGTTCTTAGTGTCTTCTCTTTTTAAATCTCACAAACACTTCAACATTGAAAGTTGATGTTCAGCAACACCTAGTACTTCATTAATTTCCCAATTAAAAGGCATTATGTTTTGTGGAAGATTTTGTGCATCATGTAGATTAAATTTTAATCTAGGTTTTTTTTGCTGGTAAAACTATTTTGCCTTACTGTTAAAATCAAACTACTGATGTTTTCTCAAATTGTTGAGAACTTTAGATGTATCCTCATACTTCCTCAAACTGTCCAGTATGTAGAGAGCACCAGTCATTAAAGTTAGCATTATCAGATCCCTTTAATCAACTGTAAAGTATCTCAGTGATAATCAACAGTATCATTAAATATAAGAATATCCCTATTTCATAATTAACATAAATGCTTTGCCTAAAGTGGATAAAAGTGTAATTTTGCCTGGCTCCATTGGCAGATGGTATGAAGGCGGCATTCTGTGATTTCTAGTATATTTTAAATGCATCCCGCAGCAGAAAGAAAAACAGTGATTATCAAAAAGTCAATTGTCATTCTGTGTCTTTAGAAAAATACCCATTAAAGATAAAGCCAGTTTTAATTAGATTAAGTATCCAATTACTGTAATTACATTTTTTTTAAAAAATCACATCATGAGGATGACCCTTTTCAAAAGGGTTGCAAGAATAATTAGTGTATTCTTATTAACCAAAATGTATTGGATAATATTTATACCCAGAAGGCAAAGTACATTACACATATTTCACCTTTGGGGAAAGCTTGTAAATGTTTTGGCAGTAGTATGAATATTTATAGGCAGGAATGTGCTTTAGTAAGATTATGTGAGAAAGCATTTATATGCTTACACTTTTTACCCAAGGGTAAAGTATACATAAAATGTAGCACAGAGATTATGGATATGCAAAGTACAATTTAAGCATGGGCATTTTATATTGGTTTAATTAATTGGTGCTATTTTTAATTCTTGCATCCAAAATGACCCAAGAATCCAAGCACAGATACTTGTTTTATTCAGTGACCATGTAAACAAATTTGGCAATAGAATAGACAAGATGCAGCATAGAATTTGGGCATTACTTCAAAACAACCTGGTCTTTAGGATGACAAAGAACAGGAATTTGTTCTTGCTAAGAACTGAGGGGATGTCATGGCTATGGTTACTGTCTGTTAAGCATTACCAGTACTGGTACCACTGCCACTAGGCCAGGATACTGATATTGTCTCTGAAGGACATAATTTAGAAGTCCTCCTAACTGAAGAAACTATTAATCTTATGCATTATGCTGACATTCATACATCTTTTTCAAGGATATACAATTCAACTTGAGTATAACTGCTCAAGCCTAAGGTGAGTGAATATACAATCTTGGCGTATATACACTGAAGAGAATATATACTTATACTAGCCATTAGACTAGAGCATTTGACTGCTATTAGAAATCTGTTACAAATGTGGAACCTGAAACTACAACTCCCAGCATCTTCCAACATTTGTCATACTGTCTAAGCCTAGTAGAATTTGTTTCAACAGCATTCTGAGGGCCACCAAGAGTTTCCCATAATAGAACAGTTATCTTTCTTCAAATGGCAATGCAGAGACATTTTTAGGAGGAAAGGGAAGATGACTTCTTAAAATCAAATCACATGCAGAAATAGTACTGCTGACTCCATCACAGACACTTGGAATTTACATGAAAATATAGCTTTTTCAAATGTTCCCCATATTCAGTGTATAAACAGCAGAGACAACAATACAATAAATAGAGACTAATACTAAAGATTTAGGGACAAGATGTAGCCCAAAAAAAAGTAATGTTGGACTTAAAACAGCACAGCAGTTTTCTAGGGCAAGGAATACATGTATACAAAATTTGTAGGGATTTGCCATGGAAATGCAGATCGATGGAACATGACATTTACAATCTTGTTACATGATGTTGCATATCTTTTCAGAACTAGAGCCAATCATGTTCAACAATATACAAAGATTGCATCTAATAAGAATATTCTGGTTTATCCCTTTTCACTTGAGTACACCTGATGATTGTATAGACCATGTAGTTTTCTTAGTAACTACACTTAGTGGAGTCTCTTCCTGCTTTGATCTTCAGAATCAGAGTTAAAAGTTCTTTGCCAAACCATGCTCAAAATTTATTATTTGTGCCCAACAAACTTACCTATACCAAATCAAAACATTAAAAGTAATGAAGAAACTATTCCATTTTTAAAAAAAGAACTCTAAAGAGCAGATCCAATTTTACTATAGAAGAAACAGCACTGATATCTGATCATCAAGATGTAGAAACCAAGAGGATAGAAAGAGCCACATTTCCCACACTTTCTCATTTCAGTCTTTTATACCAGTGTTCATGTTCTGTCACTTCCCACATGCTGTCATATTTCTCTATAGGATGGCATTAAACAAAAGCAAAAGTTTCCTTTTTAATCAATCTTTCAATCCAACTGCCACTGACATTATGATGGAAAGTTCTATCAACATTAAGGTAACCATTTTCCTGATATACTAAAAGGTGGGGAGAATAAATAGGAGTAGAACAAGAAAAGTTACATCAGAACTCATTTTTTTATTCTTAAAAAAACCAACATCAACTTAAATACAAAGTCTTATTAGGTAACAGTCTTACAATCATTAAATTTTCAGAAGAATCAATTTCTTTCAGCTTTATTTCTTCCCTTGAAAAATGTATTAAGAGGATCAAATAGAAGCAATCTTTTTCATTCGGAAGCACTTACAGTTTTTCCTTGTAGAATTACCCCAAGTCTAGTTTGGTCTCAAGACTATAATCTTATACGGAATTATCATTCACCGTTGTTTTTAAATCAGGATAAAACAGGATCCTGCAAGGTAAATGCCCACTACTACAAGTGTAGTTCAACAAATGAGAACTATAGAAATCATTCCAAGTGAAAGAAAAGACACATTGGATGGTGCATCCCATTTTACTGATTTTTTTTCTCCAGACATCGGACATAGCCAGAAAACAGAGGTGAGAAGACGGGGCCATTAAATATTGTTAAGTCCCTGGGAAGGACAGAGGCTTTCTCGATCGCACAGCATCACAAGACTTCCATAGATTTCTCCTGCAGTCCCCAGGAACAGATTGTTTACATAATGTTTACACATAGGTAAGTTGCATGCAGCAGCACTGGCTTGTCTATGTGTGGCTTCATATTTAAACCCAGTTATTTGGCTAGTTTGCAGATACACTGAGCAAAATCAGAAAATGGGTTCATTCAATAACCAGGTTTTCAGTTTGGGTATCCTTGTGTGATATAGCCAATATCTAGACCCCCTATTTTCCTTCCCTTTTGAACTCTTTTCTGGCTATTTGGTCTTCAACAGCATGAAAACTGACAGACCAACTAAAGAGGCTGGTTTTGCAAGACACACTAAGCCACAAGCCAATTAATCAATCACAGGCCCCGGGTTAAGTGCAAACCGAACCTATGCAAGCAGTTTGGGTCTCCCACAAGAATGAGAATGAGTCGCAAAAAGTAACAAAAGGGTACAGAATTGAATTATCCCCGCGCAACACAAAGCCGCAAGAGCAGAGGCTGCTCGCTTTTAACGCGTTGCTTGATCCGTTGACTTCTCACGCTGGGCTCTGCTTTCACCCCGATCAGATGTACTACAGCCCGAAAACAAACCAAGTTAGCACCAATAAGCCACCATCACTAAAAGCAGAAAGCACTCTTCGAGTCAATCGCAGTTTTTCTATTCGCGTGTGGGCTACTGAAAGCCGCGCCGTGTCTTCCCAAGCTGCCCGCGCGCATGTACAAGGCTCCTAACGCAAGCGCAGTAAGGAACGCCTTGCCGCTGTTCTCTCGCGACCCCGAAACTCTATGGTAACGCCGTGCTTAGGGAGAAGAGGGCGGATGTGACGATTAAAATAGAAAAAAAAAATAGGCCGGTTCGATCTTGTTTCCGGTTGTGGCGGGTGCGAGGTTGTTGCCATGGCGTATTCCACGTTCCGGAAAGTGGCTGTGGCTTCTTGCTTGGTGGTGTGCCTATCGCTGCTCCTGCCGAAGTTTCTCCGTTCGCGGGGCTGGAGGCAGCCGGAGCCCTTCACGGCCGCTCCGTCCACTGCCACGCTCGAGGGTAAGAGGCGGCTTCCAGACGAGCTCCCCGAGCGGCTCCTCTCGATCTTTTCCTAAGGAGTTGCGGAAGCTGCACAGAAGACGGTCGCTCTCCGTTCTGCCTGATGCTGCGGAGGTTAGGCCATCCAGGAAGGATACAGACCACAGGGGATCCCGCTTTATATTTAATAATAA
>JAEANM010007144.1:0-17986 GCA_017656035.1 Myanophis thanlyinensis
TAAATAAATAAAATAAATAAATGTTTAATTCTATTTTTATTGTTACTGGTGTTATTTCCATTGACTAACAAAACATATTTCTCTGTACCATTTTGAACAGTATTGCATTAAATATTCCACAGTAAGCATATTATACAATAGGCTTGTAACAGAATATTCTAACTGTATTCTGCTCCTTTCAAATATGAACCTACAGATAAGCAGTATCACAATAATATAATACATTTTGTATAAGTTAAATTTTGAAATTAGCTTTTACCTTTTACTAAAAAAAGGATCCTTGGGCACTAGATGGCAGCCTTACAATACTACAGTACTTAAAACTCCATGTCTTATGAGCATTGTTTTAAAATATAAATGAGACCAATACTAGAATATATTACAAGAAATCAGTTTTAATAAATGACATTGGAATTTCAGTTCAAGAACTAAAACCAACAGCAGGTTCTTAATGCAAGACAAGCAATATATACAGTCCAGGTGAGAGGCATGGCCTAGCAATCTGATTATCTGCTACTGCCTTTTCATTGCAAGTTTTCTTCTGGGATCCCATTTGTTTAAACTAAGTACCTCCTATAATTGTAAAGCTGTCATGCTTGACTTAGAGTAATGAGTTCCAGTAATTATGTTTGACACTAATTGACTTTGCAGATTGAGGCTATTTTTAATACTGTTAAATGTAGTAGTAATGATCACCACAAACTGTCATTGTACTCTCAATGTTTGGTAATTTAAGAATAAAAGCTGTATAGAAAAAAAAACTCTTCCTAATATCTAAGGATAGTTAGTGGAACAAATCGCTTCCCAGATTAGAATCTTATGCATACTGTATAAGATAGTTTTCAGCTGATGGTTTACTAATACAATATGGTTTAATGTTACTGGAAAATACATGTTAATGCAAAATCTAGTATTGGGAAATAACTATAATGGCACATAACTAAGTATTGTAGTACTGAAAAGATACAGCATTTTCCAGTTTTTAAAAATCCTTTCATGGATATTAAAACCTTAATCATGTGTGAATGTTTTAGATTTGTTTTGTATTTGGTCTTTTAAGTTTTCAGAAAAGAGGTATAATATATAGCTTGCCTTTTTTTATGATAGATGTTCCACAGCAATCTCTTTAATGGGAATAAAGCTGGAGGGTAATAGCAATGGCAGGGACCATTATGCAAAGGAATGAGGCAGTCTCAAAGTTACCTCTTCTTTCAGGATAGGTATCAAATATAGTATTTGTATATTCCAAGAGAAAAATACCATAAAATAGAAATTATAGAAACAAAGATGTAAAGGATATCTCTCTATTTCCTGCACTTGACAAATATCTAGAACAGACATGGGCAAAGTACGGCCCGCGGGACATACCCGGCCCGTTGGGCTTTTTAATCCGGCCCGCGGAACTAGTTCTGCCCTCACTGACAGCGGCAGTGTACACGAGAGCGTGGCACCCTCAAGAAACATGGCTCCCGCGGCTTCGCTGGAGGGTCACTCTAGGGTCGCTGCTGCCTTGGTGACTGGCACATCACGAGCGACCTACGTGAGGCTGGGGCTGGGCGCAGGATGACGACAATGAGCATCTGCTGCCCCTGCGCCCCTCGGCCGCAGGGCTAGTCCGGAGCACAGGGATGCTCTGCGCCCTTCCGCGCCTGCCGGGCCCCTCTTCCGCCGAAGAGGCCACCGAGCCATCCGGGGAGGGCCGCGGGGAGCCGCCTGGCAAAGCGGGACAGGCTGCTGACACCCGCATTTCTTTGCAGGCGTGGGATACTGAACGCAGCAGCCCTGGAGAAGAATGTAAGAGGGCGGCAGGCAGGAGCGGGGGGGAGCGGGGGTGGGTGCAGCGGCAACACTGGCTCTTCTCCCACCGCCCAGGTGCTGCTGATAGCGAAGAGCGGCTCCAGCAAGACAAGCATGCGCTCCACTTCGCCAACTAAATCCCGTGATGGAGCGCATGCTCGTGTTGCCGGAGCTGCTTTTTGCCATCAGCAGCACCTGGGCAGCGGGAGAAGAGGCGGCGTTGCTGCTGCGGAGCTGCCCGCATGCGCACCCCCCCCGCTCCTGCCCGCCGCCCTCTTACCTTCTTCTCCAGAGCTGCTGTGTTCGGCATCCCACGCCTGCAAAGACACGTGGGGGAGGGGGGTTGCGGGAGGGGGAGTAAGGGTGGGGCTGGGGGAGGGTGAGCCCGTCATTGTGGCCCGCGAGTCAAAAAGTTTGGCCTGCGAGTCAAAAACTTTGCCCACACCTGATCTAGAAGGAAGCTGATTTAGCAAAATCCATTTGCTGTCTTGCTGTGTTACCTCATTTGAAAATGAATTTATCCTAGTCATTATTTCTTTTTTTAAGCTATCATTTCTCACATGCTAAAAATCTAAATTAGACTTTTTTTTCACTTCCTTGCATCATCACTATATTTTGAATGTACGCAGCAAATATCTACCCTTTCAAGCATAATCCATTTTTGGAATAATATTCTGAAAAAGCTTCTGGAATCAAAGAGATTTGATAAGGATTTCAAAAATAAAATTTATAATTTAATTTTTTTTTCACCTAGTTATTTGGATTGTAGCTACATGGGAAGGACTATTATACTGAATATATTGTTTTGGATTCTGATAAGAAAATATTGCTACCTTTAAATTTTTAAAAAAGTATTGTATTTTTAAAAAAATAACCTAATATCACAGAAGTTTAATACTTACCCTTTCCAGAAAAATATATTGAAAAGGAGCCAGTGTTTCATTTCAGTTTAGAGAAAGGGGGGGAAAAAAACCTTTTATTTTAATGAAAGTGCATCATGTAGTGTAGGTCTGTTTGCACTGTTTAAATCATCTGGAAATGGTATCGGATGCAGGGCCAGTGTTGAGTTACGGTCTATATTGTCTTCTAATTTTATTTTTTAATGTTAATTGCCATACAAGTTAATGGCTACACATTTAATAAATTCTTAATCAATGGAAGCAACTGGGAACGCTCCACATATTTTAATTATGACTCCCACAGTTATTTCCCTTGAGTATCCTTGATGTTATTCTAATATAAGAATTATTTGATCTTATACCTGTAATAAAACAGTTATGAAATGAAAACAATAGAAATGAAAAAAAAATCTTATATAATGATATTTTTTTTGAAAAATACTGAATTGAAAACTAAATACCAGAACTAACGATTACATGGATTCTGTAATAATAGAAGATTTTATGAGAATAATAAGCCTTACATCTGAAAACAATTGATTTTTTTGTTTGGAGTAAATTGCTGGAAAAATAAGAAATAATTCTCTGAAAAAGTAATTTTGTTAGACTTAAATTTGGACAATAACAAATATAGCCTTAAGTAAAAAAAATAAACTTAAATAAAAATTGATAAAAAGCTGCTTCAAAGAACACACATAAATATTTTGACTCTGTGAGTGAGAAGTTACTGTAAGATTGAAAATACCTTATTTAGTACTAGCCATAATTAGTACTGCATAGTTTGTGTGTGTTATTTTGTTTCACTTAATGTTTGGTTGTTCATTCTGAATCGCTTCACACAAAGAATAGATCTTATAGAACAATGAGCAAAAACTGTGTAAACCTGTTACGTGATTTCATCCCTTTATAATTTTCCCTCTTGCATTCATTAGACCAATGATGGTGAACCTTTTACTTACAGAGTGTCGAAAAGTATGTGCTTTGCACGTGCCATCGGCACTTATGAATGGCTCTTCCATGTGTGCTATATGTGCAACCGCACCATCTGTGCTTGCATTCACTTTTGCATGTGTAATGCACATGTGCTGTGCACAGGCACACACACACAGGCACACACACATGAGCAATCACCTGTGCATGCTCCAAAGACCAGCTGGATTTCCTGCTGTAATTGCGTGTGTGCACAGCGGAGGCCTGAATACCAATTGGGTCTCTGCAATCGTGCATGCATTCATGTGCAATTGCATGTGCATACTCAGCTGGAGGTAAATTAGCCAACAGCTTGTGTGCCCAGCAAGATGGCCTGTGTGCCACCTGTGGCACCCATGCCATTGGTTCGCCATCATGGCTTTAGACCATTCCAGTTATTAGGGATTGAGCTTTGCTGCCTTCTTAGATCTTTAGTCAAATCTTTTCTATTTTTTTGCAATTTTAAAATTGCTTTATAAAAACCTTATTTTAATATGTTTTGTATAACATTTATTTATTTATTTAAATTTATATACTGCCCCTCTCCCAAGAAGGGACTCAGGGGGTGTGCAACCATTTAAAACAGAAACAATAAATTAAACAATTAAAAACAGATTAAAAATAATTAAATAGGTGGTTGATATAAAATTAAAATTATAAAATTTAAAAACCAATTTAAAACGCCAAGTAATTAATGCTAGGCCAGACCGGCCTGTTGGAACAGATAAAATTTTAATGCGTGCCAGAATGTCTGCAGGTCTGTGATGATCCGGATCTCCAGGGGCAATTCATTCCAAAGGGAGGGTGCCCCCACAGATAAGTCTCGAACCCTTGGGGCTGCCAGACAACAACGTCCAGGCAATGGAACCCCAAGTACGTTCTTACCCTCTGGAACGTACTGGCCGGTGGGAGGCTGATGGTGGCAACAGGCGGTCCTGTAAATACCTGGGTCCCAAGCCATGGAGCGCTTTGAAGGTAAGAACCAACACCTTGAATTGCACCTGGAAGGCCACAGGGAGCCAGTGCAGCTCACTTAGGAGAGGTGTAATATGGGAGCTCCAAGGAGCCCCCAAAATCACCTGTGTGGCCGCACTCTGCACCAACTGCAGCCTCCGGATGCTCTTCAAGGGGAGCCCCATGTAGAGAGTATTGCCATAGTCTAGGCAGGAGATGATGAGGGCAGAAGTGACTGTGCGAAGAGGGGCCCGATCCAGAAAGGGCCACAGCTGGAAGATACTTCAGACCTGATAAAATGCCCTCCAGGAGACGGCTGCGATCTGATCTTCTAACGACAGCTGTACATCTAGGAGGACACCCAGATTGCAAGCCCCTTCCATGGGGGTCAAGATCTCTCCCCCCATGGCTAGCGATGGAACTAGTTGGCTGTATCTGGGCGCAGGAAACCACAGCCATGGTTTTGGTCGGGTTGAGCTGGACCCTGTTTATACCCATCCAACTCTGCACAGCCACCAGGCACCAGCTCATCACTTCGACGGCTTCATTGGGGTAGAGATGTACAGCTGAGTGTTATCAGCGTACTGATGGAAATCAGCGTACTGATGGAAATCCACCCCAAAGCTGCAGATGATCTCACCCAGAGGCTTTACATAAATGTTGAACAGTAGAGGTGAGAGGACCGACCCCTGAGGCACCCCACATATTAAGGGCCAACATTTTAACCATTCTTATTTGTTTGAACAGCAAATTTTACATTGCAGCTGTGGTGCTAAATTGAAAATCACCTCAGTGTAGTTTCACTCCTGCTATTGGAGTTCTCCTTCTCCTTGCATACCCACACATGCCCATTGGATCTGCTCCAGAGAAATCTAGGGCTTCTGGACATTTGGGCTGTGCATGGAATTTACAGAGGAGGAGATGTATCCATCACTTACGTAAATTCTGATGGTTGAAGAACACAATTGCATGCAACTAGACAGGTGGTATAACATTTTATAAGATAGGTTCCAAATAACCAATATAATCAAAACTCTCAGGATACAGTATTCCTCAGAATGAGATTTTATTTGCACATCTGGAAAAAACCTGAATCTGAATTCCTGCGTTTTCTACACCCAAAGTAAAGTCAAAGTTTCTTTCCCTAAATCATCACATCCACCTTCTTCTCTAGTCCAAGTAGGGTAGCATCAAAAGGTCATCTTCTGTTCCCCCCTCCGCAGGTGCAGGCCAGACGTCCTTGATTCCCAAAGGAAAGAATGTTGAAATGATAAGACTCCCAGCTAACTGTCTAAGTCTAACCCACATATATACATTTTCTAAACAATGGTGTGGTAAGCCTGAAAAGAAACTAACTAAATTCAAAGAGAATTAAGAAGAAGAAGAAAATCTGCAAAGAGTCCTTTTAGACTTGACAATTAACTTCATTGCCAAACCTAATCTTCATTATTTATATAATAAATAAGGGATTTTAAAAGACAGGGTAAGTAATACTAATAAATACCAGCAACCGGATAGGACTATACAAGTTTAGTTAAATGGACTTTACTCTACATACAATTTTTTAAAATTTTTTGAAACGTTTTATTTTTGAAAACTGTCCAAAGTTGGAATAGTCATAGTATAATAATGTGGCTGCTCTAGAAGGTTAGATTAGCTTTCAATTTATTTCTGAGCATTAAGAGGCTACAGCAAAGCATTTTAAAGGCTAAGTGTTAAGGCATATTTTATAAGTATTTTGATTAGAGCAATGTGTTTATTCCCTACAGTATACAGTCACAAAACTCCCATTAACCTTCCACAAAATCTTGTGTGCTCATCAGAAAAGGAATTGCTCCTTAAAAACTCCGCAAAGATACTGAAATTCAACAATTGCTTAGACTGTTATATCTTTATTTAAGTAGGTTTTGATATCTAATGTGCTAAAATGACTACATTATGTGTACAACATTTAATAGCAGTAAATATTCAGTTTTGATATCTGTGATATCTGTAATAGATAATATTTTTATATAAACAGAGCTTGAGACTGGTCTTGATCTGTAATTTTTAATGACTGAAAAATATAGTTTCAAGTGTGAAGTAATGTATTTGTTTATACAAAGTGCAAAGGAAAAAACATATGGGGTTGTGCTGAACATTTTTATAAATTAACATAAAGAAGTTTAAAATTAAAATTATCCAAATGAATTACTTTATGCGTTAAAAGTAATACAATTTTATGTGCTACTGAAAATGATTATTTTAAATATTTATAAAAATGTCAGGTAAAACAATTAAATTTCAGAATGCATAAATTCATCAAAATTTCTTTCATAGGATAGTGTGGCATATAATGTAATAGATTTCTAGCAGTTATCCATTATAATTAAATAATTAATATTTTATGAATTAAATACCTTAAAAAAGTTATAGGGACAAAAATATTAGACAGACAAGACATATTTCTATAATTTTACTCAATAATAAGTAATATCAGACTATTCAGAAGTAAATAAATTGAATTTAGGAACAATATGGATATACATTTCTGTCTGAAACAATGCAGTGTTGTGTTCCAGCTTTCCATACCATTTAAGGATTATGGTTATTAAAACAACATATTTTAAAGATTACCATTTGTATAAGCTATCCATAGCCAGTCAGAATTGTAGCTTTAGCAGTAGCTTAGGCTACCACATTTGTTTTATGGTTCATTTTCAGCATTCTGAATTTTGAGAAATCACAATTCCTTTGTGATTTCTTTAAAACATTTTTTTTTATGAAAATATGCTCAGTTTTGACTTCTACAGAACCCAAAGGAAACAGAAATTTTGACATCGAGATTTGCCTCAGGAGTTAGGAAACCAACAGAAGAATATTAGAAATAAGCAAGGCCTTTACAGCTCACTATGGCTTATTTGGTAAATGTTCTGAATTTGTTAGGAAAATTGTTTCAAGCCCTAATCCAAAATTCAGAAACAGCCCTTGCTCTATTTGATTTATATGACTCCCAAAATACATGCTCCATCTAATATGGTTTAAATAACATTGTTTAGTTATTACCAAATGATTCAAATTATTCCTGGTTAAAATTTCATGATACCATGCTGATATATGAACAATATGTCTTCTAGATTCACTTGGGCTAAAAAATTACTCCCAAATATGCACCTGTCCTGTTGCGTTTTCACCTGCATTCCATCTTTTGGCATTGTTGGCCAACATGTTGACTTTGAATTTTGTATTTATTCAAATACCAGCCCATTTTTTTCTGTATTGAACAATACAACTCACTCTCTCCCTGAACCCTATAGGAGAGCAAGAGATCTGTGTACTTGGATATAGTGGATATCTTGGGGTTTATCTGATTCAGTCACTGAAATAATAAATAGGGCAGATGCTATCCATGCTGCATAACTCCTTGTATATGTATCACAGCCATTGAAGGTTACTTTTATTATCTTAGTCTCATAAAATTTGAGATGCAAATTTTAGAACAGATAAAGAAATTCCATATTAATAATGATAATGCTAAGCTGATCCTGCAAAATCTTTCTAGTTGTAAATGGCAGATTTAAAGTCCAGATGTTGTGGCCCACCAGCTGCCAGTGGAGCTGGCTGAAGATTTGAATAATGAGGAAGTTGGGGAGGAACTTGGACCAGTCCTAGAGTTTGGGGAAGGCTCTGCATCAGAAGTAGAGATGGAGTCAGACAGTTCTCAGCTACCTTCAGAGTGAAGTGGGGTGGATGAACAGCTGGGGCCTGTTCCAGATTCATGCATGTGTAGGGCTGTAGGAGAAAGAAACAGCTGTACACAGGGAGCCAACTTGGGAGGAAGAGCACATGTGGATGCTGAATGGCCCTTCCCTGGCTGGAGGATAAATAGGAGGACATGGCAGGGGTTTTGCCAGTGTTTAATTTATAGCTCTGCGATTGCCAAGTAGCCAAAAGAGCTAAGGTTGGTTCCTGTAATTAACCCTTGGAAGGAGTATTGCCTGGACTTTTCAGAATGTGAATGCCAATAATTCACACAATCTGAATAAAGAGGGGTTGTTTTGAAAAAAGGAGTCTTTCTGGGTTCTGGTATGGCTAGGACAGAATACCAGAAATCATACATATAAAGGTGATTTTACATTGAGAAATTGCTTCCAAATAACATAATGGGGATAATGTATAACAGATGAGGATAATGTAGTATCAGTACACAGCAATAGCACTTTGACTGGCAGTGAGCTGCCTTAGCCTGCAATACCACTGCACCACCACAGCACCTAAATGGTCGATGGTTGACCGACTTTCATTAAAGACAACTTTTTTTTCTACATTTTTTTTCTAATTTAATCCAGGACTGAAGCTTGTTCATTATATTGTTGGAAGAAATGTCCATGTGGTTCAGTTCGAAGTGGGGAAAAAGACACTGGAAACATGGAGGCTGCTTGGAAGGATGGTTTTATTGGTGGAGCAGAATCAGGACCTCATGGCTTAAAGTCCTGGATGAAAAAGGGCTGAGGTGCTGAGAGTCCCTGGGTTTTATACTCTCTGTTGTAGTTTGAATTTGAGCTTGTATTCTGATTGGTTGTCAGACTCCCATGGTGCAATGCAGGGGTAAACTTTATAGGTTGTCTTTTGAGTCCCAAGCTTGGTTTAATCTTTTGTCTGTGCCATGTGGATAGTTGGGCAATCCCATAATGACCTGAGGGTGAGGGTCTTTTAGTTGCAAATAAAGCTAGTTCAGTCTAATGTCTTCCAAATAATCTGCTGGAAGGCAAGAGCTGGGGCTGAATTTCTGTCTTAAGATTTCTATTAACCTTTTAGAGGAAATATTCTGTCTTTTAATATTTCCTGGAATATTTCATTTTTTCCTAGGAGAGGGATGGGTACTAACTTCTAACACACCAAAACAACTATATAGTTGTACAGTTGTAAAGTATAAATTAAGTTGCCTTTCATTAATAGGCATTGCTTCCCCCAATCAATGATGGTTTCCAAGGAAGAGAAAACCCAAAGCAATAATAATTTCTTGGTCCTATTATGGTGAATGGATATGTGGTTATTTGGATATGGATATTTTCATTCTCTGCTTCTTGACTAAAAGTGTCTTTATGCAAAAATCATTGAAAATGTATATTTGTAGCTAACTATAAGAGAAATATTTTATAATTTGGCCACATGGATTCCCCTTAACCACTGCTATATAAATGTACTATATAAAATGAACTTGGCACAATAAACTTCCTTTAGTTTAATTTACACCCCAAATTTCTACACATAAAGTTCCTTTCTGCTTGATTTTAAGGGTCAGTTAAAAATAATAATAATGAACTGACAATGTCCTTGTAACATTTTCAATTAAATTTAAACCACACTTTTTATTATTTATTAAATCAATTTATATAGCTACCCTTTTCACAAATAAGTGAGCCTGGGTGGCATATATGACAAAAACTTTTTTTTACTCATTTTCTAGATGAAGGCTAAAGCAAGGTTGTATTTCATATTAGCAATATAAGCAAGCTATTCTCCACTTAATCTATTGTTGTGAAAACTCTTGACTATATCTAGGAATTCTTGTGAGTTTCTAGTAACAGATTATAAAAAATCCTGTAGGTTTAGCAGAAGGCTAGTCTTAATTCTGAAATATGCAACATATTGCCAAATTTTCCAGTTACAACAGAGTAAAATGAAAAGGATTTCCATGATAGGTTTTTATCTTCTTGCCAGTATAAAATGTTTTCATGATGAATCTTCATAGCATTATTTACTTATTTTTTAATGTGTGATATAAGATCCTTTTATTACACAAAGTGGTTTTTAAATATTAAGGCTAAACTATCATCACAGACTAATGATTTTTCCATACCAGTCTGAAGAACTTCTAAGATTGTCATATAGTAAAAATTAATATAATACAAAAATAATATGCATTAAATCAGTTTGCTACTTTGAGAACTTCCAGCTCTTTCCATTTGTTTCCATGTTTATTTTTGTCCCTTTTAGGAGACATAATCACACAATGCTCATTTAATCTTCCTTTGCATTTAATTGTTTGCACACAGATTTTATTATTTGTCTGAAAACAATTAAGTGCAAAACAAACCTCATAATGATAAATTTAGGATTATGCAGTGTTTCAGATTTAATTCATAAATGATGATTTGGGATCAGCTGGAACACAGATTCAACACCTATCTGGGACTCATTAAAGCAGCTATATCAATAGGTCCTGTTCACACACTTCCTTGTCCCAAACATCTTAAATCTGGACTTCAGCGAATATTTTTCACTTAGGAATGACTAGAACAATTTGGAAATGAGCCTAATTATGATATCCAGCATGAAGCACTAATTAGAAATGTGTTTTTACTTCTGTTCCATTCTAACTCCTGTAATATCTGCCCAGCCAGTTTGATTCAAATTCCTTCATATATGAGGATTTTGGAAATTCACCTTCTTTTCCAGTGCCTGGAATCTGTTCATCAATAATCAGAATAGTTTGTGATGCATATTTTGGGGTAGGTTTTTTGTGGGTGTGTGAGAGAGAGAGAGCTACTGCAAAGTACACACAACTTCTAATTTTGATTTATTTTTTAATCATAAGAACTCTGTATTCCTACTCTCCTCTTATTTAGAAATAAATTCTTTCTTCAATGCAATTAGCTCTAGAGTCATAGACAGGACTGTTCACCACAAACATCAGTAAATTCAAATCTTTTGTAGGGAAAATAAGCACCCCATAGATGATTTTGAGTTGTCCAGAAGAAAAAAAGATGGAAATTGAATGAGACTGTGAAGATTCTGAAGATATGTTTTAGTTCAGTGATACTTCAAATATTAGGGCTACCTAAAAGACACTTGGAGTAGCTTTGGGCAGTGATGAAAGGCATATAGATTAAATAAATAAATATCCTATGTGACACACTTAAATACTCCTTTTCTAAGCCACAAAATAAAGCACCCCCAAACATTTGCTTCACCTGTCAAACAGAGCTTGTGACATCAAGCTGAACTTTGTATCAAAATTAAAATAGGCCCTCAAAGCCATTTCCAGCATTGTGCAAGAAATGATCCTTGATATTGGTGTAAAAATTATAAAGATTTACTGAATCATTTGATATCTTCTGCTAATAAATAGGCCTTCAAGACTTGAATATCAGAATATATGCAAGGATGAAGAAGCAAGGTGTAAAGCTCCAAGTAACTGGACAGATATAATCATAAATATCTGAGCGATAATCTAAACTTGGGCTAAGTATTTGCTCCATCAAATCTAAAGACTCATGGGATCCATCTGCAAAATGTCTGTTCAGGGATAAGGGTGAGTTCTCTCACTATCATCCAAGGGAGTCTTACAAAGAATGTTCACCTTCTTCTCTAACTTAAAAATATGCAGATCTATGTTGTTTTCTTTCTTTCTCTCTCCCTCTCTCCCTCCCTCACTCACTCACTCACTCACTCACTTATAATTTTTCTCCAGAAAAGAAATCTGGCATATAGTACTCTCTTCTCTAATTCTATCCTCATAATAAAAACTTTTCAGAGTATCTTGGGGTAAGAAAACCTGATTGACTCCAAGTGGTAATCTTGGCACTGGACTAGAGCTGAATCCTTATTCCAATTAACTCAACCACTACACTAGACAGGCTTAAGTAAAAATTGCTACATTTACAGTTTAAAATCTATGTAAACTTTAGTGGTCTTGCTGTTGGATAATCTAAAGCTGTTTTTTATGCTCTTAAGAGTTGCAAAAAAAACCCTGATAGTACAATTATACAAAGTACAGTATCATGATGTAAGAAACAAAACATGTAAGCAAACCAAATTTTTGTTGAAGGATTTTACATGTCGTTCACAACAGAGATGGGCTGAGCAAAGAACCAAAAAACCAAAACAAAACCCCATGCGAATCAAGCTTGTTATTTTACTCTAAATCTTCCATACCTTAATAAAAGCAGTTTTGTTTCTCTTTGGAAGACTCGTGTATCCAATAGCGGAATTATTTTTAAGAAATGTCTGACTGATTTTAGAAGTAAACATTCTCCATGTTTTGGCTTGCCTAAGTAATGCATTACATTTCTCTGAATGGGGCCTTAAGATACTTGCTGTACCCAGACAATTCTGCATATCAGATTACAGCTTTGGGGTAAAAAAGGTTCAGCTGTCCAGAAGGTTTTGCAATCTGATGATATCATAACCAGTGTTACTAAATCTCACAGCAGCTGGAGTTCTGATTCCAGACTAGAAATGATCCCATTGAGATATTTGGTAAGGATGGATTTCTGGCACGTCTCCGGACTTTTTTTCTTTCCAAGAATACTGTGCATTAAATTTAAGTGTCAGCATAACTTTACAGAGTTTTCATAAAGAAACTACAGTTTGTCTGATTTGTAGCCTAGATTTGTCTCATTTATAGTCAAGAACTGTCCTCAAAAATGAAGCACTTAATGGTAACTTATTTTGCATATGTAATTTTTGCTACAGTATATGTTATGTGCTAAAGATAATAATGATTTGACATGCTTTTTTAATTAGAATGCATGCAATTGTTTCAAATGAAGTAAACAGTGGAGTCATCTATAATGTGCATATAATATATGCATATGATATAGTTGCAATATACATATTACTATGTATATTTCAATTATATTGTATGGCATTGTATTGTATTTGTTATATATTATATTAATGACATTACACAACAATATTATATGTTATGTTATATATGATTAATATGATATGATATGGCATATAATATGTATTAGATTAGATTAGATTAGATTAGATTACATTACATTACATTACATTACATTACATTACATTACATTATACTATATTAATGAGTCAGGTTAGTCTACTGGCTAAAGGTAGAAACTAGGGAACTATGACTTCAAATCCTACCTTATGCCTTATGAATGACTTTTGGCCTGTTTGTTATTGTGGTCATTATTGTATGGAAATAGGAGGACTAAGGAGTATCAGGTATGTTCACCACCCTGAGTCATCTACAAAAATGAGAAAAGCTGGTTAAATATATATTTTGTACACACACACATACACACAAAATCATACTACCAATAGAATCTCGTGTGTGTGTGTGTGTGTGTGTGTCCATTAGAATCTCCTGGCATTAATATAATATACGTAGTATATACTGGAGTTCACTGTAGACATTCAATTGTTTCAACATATATATCTTGGATTGACTTGTTATCATTTGGATATTCAAGAAGGCATGGAAGATACATTTGAAGAATCTAGTATATATTTTTTATTTTTTTCATTTAATTTTAATTTTAAAAACTACATCCTGTGGAATATTTCATACTGTAGAATTACATCATATGAAATAAACTGTAACCTTTTATGTAGTGGCATTATTTCCACCAATTAACGATTCTTCCTTTGTCCCTGGGAGGAGAAGAAATCAGAAAAATAATTCCCAGCACTCTCATTGGGACCATTATATAATGTTTCCATTATATAGTAGTAGTAGTATTATGTACTGTAAGTCAGTCACTGGATGGCATGGAATATAACTGTATCAAGAAAGGTCAGGAATTGCATTCATTCTTATCTGATGCTTATTGCTTACAGGAAATAAAGCATGGGGGAGTGGGCCTTCCTTTCCTGAATAGTGTGTCCTCTAAACTTTCAATAATGTACATTTTACAGCAACCTTAAATATGATTTTGAAGGGAGGAGGAGAAGAAATAATGAGCACACATATTATATTTGCATGCTGGGATTGAAACTAATGTTAATGATAATAATATTTCAAGATGCGACCCTTCATCAATTTCCAGCTAAAATTATAATCATCATGAAAACTAACAACAATTAATCAACTTCTCTGTTTTCATTTTCATTGCTAATTGTTAGGTGAGATTACTATACTTTAGGACTGGAGTACTAAATTAATTCAGTTGTGAAAAATGTTGGTGTAAAATTCTGAAATTATATACAAAGTGTTGCATGACTCCTATAAAAGTTGTTGAACATGACACTCAATACTCTCATTCAATCATCTATTTCTTGTTGTTATCCCTGAGGTTGTGGAAAACTTACTTGAGTTACAAATCTTATAATATTTGACGTATGCACATAATTCTGAATTAGATTTCCCCAAATGTTTGTTTGTTTGTTTGTTTGTTTGTTTGTATCCTGCCTTTATTATTTTTACAAATAATTGAAGGTGATGAACAAATCCAACACACATAGCTGAGAGAGAGTGACTGATCCAAAGTCACCCAGCTGCTTTCATGGGTAAGACAGAACTTGACCACACAGTCTCCTGGTTTCTAACCTGTTGCCTAAAGTACTAAACCAAACTTGCTTTCCCAAAAATGTTTTGGGGTATGACTGAAAATACTGAAATTTGTAATCATTTGCCTAAAGAGGTACACCTATGGAAGATTTTATGAGATCACAAAATTGGGTCAGTCACATGGGTAACCCTCTTTATGACATACAACTATAATATGAAGGTTCCATTACAGGTATAGAAAGGCTACAGGCAATCCAGTACAGAAATACCTTGAGTCTTTCTATATCAGGAGTGTAAAACTCAATTTAATTGAGGATTGCATCAAGGCTGTGGTTGACCTTGGGGAGGGGCATGGCTGACTTCGTGAGTGCGGCCAACTGGATGGCCATGACCAACTGCATGGGCATGGCCATCTGGGGGGGCATGGCAGCTTTACACCACTTCCCAAACTGCTGGCATGTTTCCTCTTTGCACTGGGTAGACTGGGCTGAAGATGCATTGGGTAGATCAGGCCAAAGCTATGCAGCCTGGACATTAATTTTCCAAGATGGTCCCGTGGGACTGATTTGAGCACATTGTGGGCTGGATGAGGCCCACAGGCCTTGAGTTTGTCACCCCTGTTCTATATCATCAGCAATCACTTATTCAGTGCTACTGGAAATATTTCTTCAAGTGTTCAAGCTTTTTCTCCTATGACCTTGGATTGCCTTCTGAGCTTGTTTGTTTCCTTTTTCTTCCAAGAGTTTGACTTCAAGATATGTTTTACTGTTGAGATTGTTTTTAGGTAGACTTTCCCCAAACACAAAGTTCTTTCCAAAAACACTAACATAGCAGCTCTACTCATTAAAAGATCCTGGCGGTGTTTTAAGCGCACCATGTTTTTTACATGTTAAAAAAAATAATAATTGAAGGGATCTCCTGGCTACCTCCAAAATCTTGACTGTGGTCCATGTACAGGTCTTCAATTAATTGCATTCATTATCTTACTGCCTTTAAAATCATAAATGTTTAGACCGCTTTCCCATTCTGTTCAATCCAGGTATCGCATAGGCCAGTGATGGCAAACCTTTTAGAGACTGAGTGCCCAAATAAACTGCAAGCATACACACACACACACACACACACCAGAGAGCCAAAGATCAGCTGGCCATCAGAGAGGCAGGGCATCACAACACCGGCAGCTCTGCAGGAGGCAAGATCTTCGTTTGAGAAAAGTTGCAGTTGATTGACTAAACTTTTTTTTAATTCCACAGACTTCTGTTTCCCTGCAAAAGACTGCAAGAAACACCACAGAGAAATGCGATGGAGCTGAGTTAGAGTGATGGTGTGCATGACCACTAAAAGGGCCATAGGTTCGCCACCATTGGCATAGGCTGAGATATAATCTAATGTACATTCTTTATGGATCTGTATATTGTAATGAATAAAAATACCACAAGCCTAGAAACTTGCTCCTTATTTCATTGACCGACAACTCTTTAATTAAAGACTCCTAATTCTAGAGCTGCCATAAAGGGATGTTTCCCAAACTGATCAGGAGATGGCAGCAAAGAGATACAAAGCACTGGAATGTTGGAAGCCATCTAGTGGACAGTGTGAATTTCTGTAGCCTAGATAAGATAATTTTCTCACATCTTCCAATGATAGTATACCTTCACTCAGAAATTAGAGGACATTATTATCATACACAGATTTGTTATCTAAAAAGTTTCACATTTTAAATGAATCATGTGTATAGCCTTGATTATCATAAATCTCTTCAGGAATGCTTTTTTAGTGATTGATTGATTGATTGATTGATTGATTGATTGATTGATTGATTGATTGATTGATAATTGACTGAATAATTCATTGATTGATTCATTGGTTGATTATGTGCCATCAAATTGGTGATAGATTTTCTTCCTGACAATCTGTTCTTAACATGGTGTTTCAGCTTTTCCAATATTACATTTATCACCTCTGTAATAGAGTCTATCTATCTTGCTCCTGGTCACTACTTATTCTTTCCTTCCACCTGTCCAGTATTTCCAGGGAACTTCAAATAGTTTGTTCAAATTAGGATAATTTTAGGCTGGTGCATCTGTTGAGAACTTTGGCTGATTTGTTCAATGATCCATCTTTCTGTATTAAAGCAGCATTTGAAACATAATATGAAATGAGAAAAAAGAAACAAAAATCCAGAAGGTATTCTGTTTTCCAAAGCAAAATTATAAAGGGATTAGCGAAAGGAACAATTTGTTCACTGCTACGTATAAGGTAAGTAGAGCTTAGAGTGTCTTTTTCTCCCTCAAGTCATAAAGAGAGCTTCTAGCACTCTGCAGACTCAGGAAAAAGAGTACCAGTTGGTCAAAAAGCAAAACAGAACCACCCAGAAGTTAAAAGCAATCTTCTAATATCCCTGCCCAGAGGAAATTTAATTTCGTTGTACGAGGTGCAATGACAATAAAGTAAACTAAACTAAACTCTCAAGTTATGTATAAAAATTTACAGATTAAAAAAACATACTTCAACTAAAATTTCCTTACGAATGTATTTGTTTTTATTATATTTTTATTATATTTTCATTTTCATTTTATAATTTATTTTTACATTTGATTTATTTATTCAGTTTATATAGCTGCCCGTCTCACATTCATAACTTATAGTAATTAAATGCTGTGATTTATATTAGTCCTGGAACTTGTTAATTAGGCTGATTTATTTAAAATATGTAATGAGTTCAGTTTGACTTCTATTTTGGAAGGTTATTTTGGTGCAGTGCTTAAGATGCTAGCCTAGAAACTAGAACACTGTAGTTCTAGTTCTGTCTTAGATATGAAAGCTGTCTCGATGAATTTAAACCAATCACCTTGTATTTAAGCCAATCAGCATGTAAGACTTTGGGTGACTTTTGGCCAATCATCAGGAGTGGGAATTCCAGTTTTGCCTTAGATAAGCTGGTTGGGTAACTGGTTGGGCCAGTCGTCAGTAGTCTGGGAGTTGCAGTTCTGCTTTAGACATGAAAGCTGGGTAATTTTGGGCCAATCACTTTCTCTCAGCCCAACTCACAACTGGTGGTGGTCAAAATAGGAGTATTAGGGATGCCTCCTGCTTTGAGTTCACCAGGAAAAATCTAATAATA
>JAEANM010007145.1:0-17983 GCA_017656035.1 Myanophis thanlyinensis
CTTACTGAAATAAATTTCCAAATATTTTGCTTTCATGGCTCTCTGAGTCAAAAAGGTTCCCGACCCCTGGTATAGAAGAAGACCTCCCGGTTGGCCTTCCTCTGGTTAGATAGAAAAAGATTACTTTAAAGATTACTTTATGAAGAAATCAGAAAAGAAAACGCTCTCCGGAAGCTATGTATAAACAGTTTTATAGAATGCTCCATTTATGGCTGCCATCCAGGTCAGTTTGATCTAGACTGCTGAAAACAAATATGAAAACACCTTGCCATTCTTTATACCCAATATAGCCAAGTTGTTGACACTTTTTTTTTCTATGCTGGCTCTGGAAAAGCTATTCTGACTAATCAGCATACACACAAAAGTCAACCAGACTAACATTTTAACAAGTTTTTCATTAGCTTATATGAAAACAAAACATGAATCCAAGCAGGTCATTCTACAATAGATAAACAGAGAATAAGATAATTAATGGTCTAAGATAGAAATGTGCCTAACCCAATCTGACAGTGTAGTATAATTTGCTCTTCTTTCACACTGCAAACTTTAAATATTAGCTTGCACTATTGAGATAAGATTGTTCTTTAAAAACCTAAATTGGAAAAAAGGAACCATTTCCTTGCTGAGTTGGGTCCAGGAAGATCCAATTACATATTGTCCATTTTAATGAATAGTTAAAATAAGTTTCCTAATTATATGTAGAAATAAATGGGTGCGTATGCCATCCATTAACTCATACAATATCTGAAATTGTATATACATTGTGATCAGAGCTGAAACGGAGTGTATGTGTAAATATTCAACAGATTATTGGCATGATCATATTTGATGATTTGATGTATTTAAGAATAAATTCTTAGGACATTCCAACATCTGTTTCTGTAGCATGCCAGGATGCTACTACTTTGAATCTTATTTTTAAGTTGACATTAAGGCAAGCTATTTAGATATGTCCTCTATTTACACCAGAAAGAATAATGTACGATTCTTGGAGATTGCCAGGACAGGTCTGTATGGAAACTTTGCAGAAAAGCCCAGTTTTTCAGAAATAGTTTCCCATTGTTTGCTTCCTAGGGCTGAGAGAAAGTGACTGGCTCCTGGTGACTCAGCTGGCTTTGTGCCTAAGGTGGGACTAGAACTCACGTTCTCCCTGTTCTAGCCTGATGCCTTAACCATTATACGAAATTGGCTATAGAAAGATAATAATATTGCCTATTCTATAAGATACTTGTAAAGGTTAATATTATCAAGCATCTCTTTGAGAATTCCTGCTAGTATATTATGGGATTAAGTAAGATTAGCCCTATGTTGCTTTTTTAGAAAGTATGACAGTAAAAATTAGTATGTCATTAAACAGAAATGAAAAGGATCTTCCTTAGAGAGGTAAATGGTATATATTTATCAAACCAACCAACTAAAACCAAAGACACACGGGGAGGGGGCAGGGGGATCTGTTATTATTCAATCAACCCCCTCCATTGTGCTGTTTCCCAGGGCCAGGTCTTCAGGCCCTTACAAAAACATAGAAAGGTTGGGGTCAACCTCACATCAGGTGGCAAGACATTCCAGAGGGCAAGAGCAACATCAGGGAAGGCCCTCCCCCTGGACCCCAGCAGTCGGAATAATTGGGCTGATGGGACCCACAGCATGCCTCCTCCGCCAGCATGGTACGGGCCAATCCCAGTGGGTTGAGATGGTCCCTCAAGTAACCTGAACCCATGCCATGAAAGGCTTTAAAGGTGATCACCAACACCTTGAATTTTACCCAGAAACAGATTGGTAACCAATGCAGCTCGTGGAGCTGTGGTGTTACAGGGGCTGTTCTTGGGCATCCCAAAAATGATATTGGATATCCAGAGAAAATATGATGATGTGATATTTTTCGGAAAACCCTGGCTGATACTTTGAAGCAGCGTGCTGTGCTCTTGCTAGAAATATGAAATTACATTGCAGCATGATTAATTAATTTTAATTCTGATTTCAAGTCCAGCTTTGATGAGAAATTGTCATGGGCATCCTAGTAATAAGTCACCAGGAACTACAATGTTTTCTAAAACAGTAATATTCTTCAATTCAATTTCTTCTTTTTGGTGGAATGGGTGTGTCAAAATTGTTGAACCATCCTAAAATGTAGATTTTTTTTCAAAGGAAGCCCACTGGTTTGGCATTCATATTAGCACACACAACTTTGCACACAAATTCTCCTTGCCTCAGGTATTTGCTTTTTCCACTTAAACAATATTCTTGCTAAAACAATGGCTTTTTAAAATATTTTAAGCCCCTGATATTCATCTGATCAGAACTATCACATTAAACTACTTAGAACAGATTTAAATTGCATATGATGGAGCACAGTTATTAGCACAATATGAGAAAAGAATATTCAAATAAAAGTTCAGGATTTTACTTCTTGGTTGGACAATTAATTAAATAATTAAATGATTAAATTGGTAACATTAACTTCTGTACTTTGTGAGCCATTAATGTACAACATTCAAGGTCTGCAGCTGAAACAAAATTGTCTTCACCTGATTAAAATTAACTACAAGGTTCAAAGATAAAGCCATTTTAATTACAACAATTACTATCTTGTTTTAAATTTATTGTAGAGGAAAAATAAAAAAGAAACCCTTAAATTAGCACACTGAAAAAAATATACTGATTAATTGGCAGTGCTACTTTCAATATATATATTGAGAGTAGTACTGCCAAATATATTACATAAACATCTTTTATATAAACATCTAAGATCTAAATTCAAACAACTACGCAGTCTGTTTTTAATGGAATGCTATCACTATCCTCAATATATTTTCCTTTTTATGTAGGTGGATCTTTGGAGCACTTCTGGAGTTCTTTGCCTAAATAAACTCTCTTCCCTTTCATATTTCAAATCTCAGGTTACTAGATCTAAAACCAGCCAAAATAAAACAACACTCCCTCTAAGATATTATTGATAAGATTGCTACTGCCTTTCTGTCTTGTCAGCACTTCCAATCCTTCAGCTAACATGATAGTTATTAATATTGCAGAAAAGTGGACGAAGTCAAGCGTCAATTAATGCTTTTCATCTTGTGCTGCCAGAATGAAACTGACAAACATTTTCAAGGTGTGACAAAAAGCCAAATGCTTTGTCACTATATTTCTGAAAAATGCCATAAAAGGGGGGGAAATGGAAAAGGCCTTTTAGAGGTCATGGTCAAGTTCATTTAACTCTCCCCTGGCCTTGGTGATACTTTGCCATAGTTCCACATATTGTTATTGGTCTCAGTAAAGATATATATTAGTTTAGTGACAATATTTGAATTGCTTATTGTTGTATTCCACTTTGAGGACCAAAACAGATGTAGTCATTGGCTTATGATCCAACATTTCTGTTGCTAAGCAAGACAGTTGTTAAATGAAGTTTTGCCCTATTTTACAACCTTTTTTTGCCATAGTTGTTAAGTCAATCACTATGATTGTTAACTTAGTAACACAGTTGTTAAGTAAATCTGCCATCAACTGCTATCAGAATGTTGCAACAGGTGGGTCACGTGATCCAGGACACTGCAGCTGTCATAAATACGAGTCAGTTGTCAAGCATCCTCAGTGGCACACTGGTTAGAGTGCAGTACTGTAGTACTTCTGCTGTCTACTGGTTCAAATCCCACCAGGCTCAAGGTTTACTCAGCCTCCCATCCTTCTGAGATGGATAAAATGAGGACCCAGATTGTTGGGAGCAATATGCTGATTCTGTAAACCGCTTAGAGAGGGCTGGAAAGCACTATAAAGCGGTATATAAGTCTAAGTGCTATTGCTATCCAACTTTTGATTACGTGACTGTGGGGATGCTGCAAAGGCTGTAAGTGTGAAAAACGGTCATAAGTCATTAGGAGCCATGGTGGTGCAGTAGTTAGAATGTAGCATTGGAAGCAGACTTTGCCTATATCCTAGAGTTCAATCCTGACTGGCTAAAGGTGTTCTGTTTCAGGTCTCAAAACACATTGAAAGCATACCTGGCTGTTTGCCACAACTAATGGGGAGATAAGCAACCCCCTGGCTGAGAGCCCAGAATGCTATCTCAATTAACACAAGGCCTGATATGGACTCACAGATTTTCCGAAAACCTTCCACATGGCTGAAGCAGTAAACTGTTGTTTACTGCAAAGTTCCCCTTCCTTCACTCCTCCTCTAAGCTTTCTGGGCGGGGCCAATTATTAGGTGATTATTATCACCTGTATTCTATTTTCTTCTCTGGCCCTGCTTCTGAAGCTGCTCCCTCTTCCTCACAGCCCTATGCATATGCACATCCGGGACAGCCTCCTCCTGCTCTTCCTCACTGTTTCCTGACTCAGAAGCCAACTGGTGGCCAACAGGACTCTCTAGTCCCCGCTCTGATTCTGAACACCTCCCAGAGTCTTCCTCAGCTTCCAGGGCAGTCCCATAGTGTTCATCGCTGTCAGATTCCACCAACAGCTTAGCTAACCACTATTGGGCCACAACACAAGGCTGATTCAGCTTTCCATCCTCACAAGGTCAGTAAAATGAGGACCCAGATTGTTGGGGCAAATATGCTGATTCTGTAAACACCCAGAGAGGTGTAAAGCACCATGGAGCAGTATATAAGTCTAAATGCTATTGCCATAAGTCACTTTGTCTCAGTGCTGTTATAACTTTGAATGGTCACTAAAAATTTTGCTGTAAATTGAGGACTACCTGTAATTACAACCTCCACTCCTATTTATTGATTTTTCAAGTGACTCTTTTAACCCTTCAATTTATGCATTATTCAATCTCAAGAGACAAAAATTGCAGCAGAAATTCCAGAAATTTTCTTCAGTGTTGTGAGAGAGAATAACATAATCTGGAAAGCCTGTCAGAGTTTCTGAAATAATTAAGATAGGCTTATTTTGAGTCTCTTTCTCATGACATCCACTTTTCTCAGAACTAAATAGTTTTTTCTCCTTCACCGTTCCTTTTCTAAGGCAAGAGCTACATTTTTTTTCACTCTTCATATTGATCTGTTCATATTTTAGGATACGGCCCAATGAAAAGTTAATTTTATGAACCATTTATTTCAGTAGGGCACTTGGCCATGTATTGAAATTCCACCCATTCCAATTAATCAACCCTAAAAAACCCTAAAGCACCTGCCATATAACATCTCAGACTTAACAACTGTCGATAAGAAAGATGAAAAGTCTGGATAGTGGATGTGGCAGTACCTGGAGGCAGCAGAACAAAAAGAACTGGAGAAAATTACAATATACAAAGACATGAAAATACAAGCAGAATGACTGTGGCAAAGAAAGAAAGAAAAGATAGCATCAATACTAATAGGTACCATGGGGGAAATCACCAAAACATCTGCAGCCCCACTTGAACAGCAATGGCATTGATAAAATCACCATCAGTCAATTGTAAAAGGCAGCTTTACTTGCAACAGCTTACATCCTGTGACAAAACCTTTTATGCTATCATCTGCCCACCGCAGGTCTTTGGGAAGGACTTGAGAAGTAGATAAAAAGTCCCAAATAAAGTCTAAACATCTGCTGGCTCATTTTGAAGTACAGGTAGTCCTCAACTTACAACCTCAATTGAGCCCGTAATTGCTGTTGCTAAGTGAAACATTTTGTTAAGAGAGTCTTGTCTCATTTTATGACTTTTCTTGCCACAGTTGTTAAGTGAATCACAGTTGATAAGTTAGTGACATGGCTGTTAAGTGAATCTGGGTTCCCCATTGACTTTGCTTGTCAGCAGGACCCATAAGGTGATCACATTGACCCCAGGATGCTGCAATCATCATAAAAATGAGTCAGTTGCCAATCATCTGAATTTTGATCATCTGACCAGGGGGATACTTCAATGGATGTAAGTGTGAAAAATGGTCATAAATTACTTTTTTCAGTGCCATTGTAACTATAAACAGTCATTTAATATGGACTGTAGTACATTTAACTCTATACCACAGAGCTTCGGGCACTGGGTAGCTTAAAATATTTTAATAAATGAAATAACAATTAAATAAATACAACATATTGGAGTTTTCCTAAGAGTTTATAAAGAACAGTTTATCAATGCATGGGAACTATGGAGGCATCCAGTACTATGGAAATCGTTGTGCTTTTTCCTCTAAAATAAGATGAATTTGTCATTTTAGAGAGTCCTTTCTGTTCACACTGTACACACATTGCTTCTAATTATATAGAAGTAGCCATAAACTACAAAATCAGTCAAGAAAAACACAAAAAGATGTGAACTAAAATTGACTGCGGTTAAAATAATTCTTTATGTTCTTTGTTTAAAATCTTCAGCCATTTGGAAAATAAGCAGAAATACTTACATTTACCAAGTGAGCTAATTCTATCTCTAGAAAGGAATCTGATGTCCTGGGCTCAGGCCGTATGGTGACCACAATGATTTTGGAGTTAATAACTGTATAATTTCTGGAAAAAGAACAATTAAAACACAACAATCACTAAAACTACCACTTGATGTAATTAAGCAAAGAGAAATTATGTTTTTTAAACATGGTTAGCTAAAAGGGAATTTAAATCAATCCCCCCCCCCCCCCCGGCAGAATTTATAAAAATGCTGTCAAATATATTCAGGAATAAAGACACTCTTCCTGCTGATCGAAGTGACTTTTACTAAGTACAATTTATTGATTAAAAAAAATAGATTCACAACATAAATATTCACAGGCCTATAAACTTAATTATCTTCTGGTAAACCTGAGATTTGTTCTAAACAAAGCACATTTTTTGTAAAGTTCTGATATGGCCATTTTGCTGAAGGTCTATTGGAAAAAACATTCATAAGAATGACAGCAATAAGAGTTTCCTCAAAATAAACTCTGTTTTTTCTCATCAATAACACGAGAAACTTAAATGTAATTTTGGGCTATTTACAAGCTACTTCAGTGTTAAAAAAATAGCAGTGAGTTAACACTACACGTATGATTTCTGTATTGTGCACTAAGATTCCTAAGTTGTAAGGTAAAGTTGCAAAAGTTGATCTAATGGTCATCAGACTCACTAGGAGACATTCTGGTGTTGTTTTTAGCCTAATCTTTATTGCCCTGCTTACAGAAACTGCCCACCCAGTCACATGACACCCCCTAGCCACGCCCACCAAGCCACGCCCACAGAACCGGTAGTAAAAAAAATTGAATTCCATCACTGGTCCTATTGTATTCATTCTTAGTGACCATTGTTGATATTTTTATTCCACTGTTTTCTTTTTATTCTTTTAATGAGTTTGTTAGCCACCAAAGATCACTTTTACAAGATGGGAAGCCATATAAATTGATTAAGTAAATATATTTCTAAAACCAGAATCAAGGCATATGATTCCAATATGGATTAAAAATGAATGTGCTGGGCATGAGGACTGGAGTAGAAAAATTCAGGATACCTTTTATAAATACCACACCTCCTCTGCCAAATTCCTAACTGTTGGAATTATGACTTTTTCCCTGTGCAGGCTATTCAATAAATTATCAGTGTGTACCTTATCAAGTCAAGTCAAGTAGGTTTTATTGTCATTTCAGCAATATACAGTACAGTACACAGTGAAATGAAACAACGTTTCCCCAGGACGAAGGTGCTTATGAAATTGAACTACATTATAATAAAACTAATGAATAATTTCCATATCACAACGCAATCTTTAGAAGCAGCATTCTATTTAATAGCTGGCATTGTACAGCTGAAATGGGCAATTTCTTTTCAGTTGGAAAATACAACTCAGGCTCCTGAACTTCCAGAAAGCTACCAATTAATGCAGTGTTTTCCTGAGAAAAAGCAAGATGAACTTTTTTTTTTGGTATATATTTCAACTTAAATGTGGAGCTTGGATAATTAAGAATGAGCATTTTGCCTCACGGATGGTTTGTGTTTCCATTGCTAAACTTAACAGCATCTATAAACCCCACTGTGAAATGAAATTCACCTACTGAAGTGTTTCTGTAGCCTTCTAAGTATTAATCAAGGTCCAATCTTGCCTAGGGTTTTTTATTTTTATTTTTGAGATGACCTCAGGTCGGCTAGGTGCTGCCATCTGCTGGGTTTTTTATTTTTATGAAGTACTAAACCTGTATCTCTTTTTCTACGGTGTGGAAATTGTCTTACAAGGTACCTAAGAGGCATACAATAAATACCCAATAGCATACTGAAATCCTATGCATATTTCTTGTCCAGATTTCTTATTGTATATCGTGCAAGCTGTAAAACTGTCCAATTAAGCTTTAAAGTTTCTATCACATTTGTGCCAATTCAGCAAATAAACAGATTGTGCATTTATGCATTACATCAAGTCTTATAACTGAATAATCACAACCTCTTTGGATTTAATGGCCATACAGATATAATTTTAATGCATAAAAATTAGTATTATCTGCTTTTAAACAAAATTTGTTATTTTTTTTTTCCTGGAAGAGATTTTGTTTAATGAGCCACCATTTATTGTTTGTGGGTTTGTGAAAAACACTTCTGGCATGAAAGGGCATCAAACAGGAAACAAATCTTGTTCAAATTTTGAACAAAATCTAGAAGAGCAATAATGTCTTGGCAACAACATTTATGCTATGCCACACTCTGATAAATTAGTCTTATTGACAAAATCACACAGAGATATGATGAAGGACTCTTTGCTGCCCAAACAGGACATTTTGTAAGGAGGAATAATATATTGATTATTTATGTAGGAAAATAATTAAACTCAGTGTGTGTTTTTCTTAAGGGAAATGAAGGGCATAGGTTATATTTAGGTGAGGAATACGTTAAGACAGGGGTGGGCAATTACGGCTCGTTCATGACTCATGGACTTCAACTCCCAGAATTCCTGAGCCAGCATGGCTGGCTCAGGAATTCTGGGAATTGAAGTCCATGAGTCATGAATGAGCTGTAATTGCCCACCCCTGCGTTAAGACATATACCATGTGATGTTTAATTTTTTCTTGGAATATTAAAAAATACAATTTGTTTATCAAGTGCTTATTAAAACAAAACCCACATTTAAAAAAAAAATAAACATTGTTGGAATACAAATTTAGACAGATCAAAAAGTAGGATCAGAAGAAGGTATTTATAAAAAAAAACCTATAAAGACATCCAGGTAATAATGTTTTTGTATGATGCCAATATGACAATAAAGATGACAATGATAGAAGGGCATATTTGTAGCTCAGGGTTGAGCTCTGGGGTTCTTGGTGCTCTCTGAGGTTGGCTGTTTTCTTGTTTCGTTATCAAAGAAGGTAACATCATCTGTAATAAAACAATCAAGCTCAGAGAGTACCAAGGACCCCACAAAATGACAATCAGACAAATCTTGGGGAGGGAGGGCATATTACATAGCTAGGTTGCAACTTCTAAAATAAAACAATTTTATCTTGATGTAACCAGCTTCACTTTAGAGGTGGATAGTATTTGTAAAACAACACCAGCCAAAGTTCTTAACATGAACAAGAAGGCAATGGAAGAATATGTTTCTTTAAGTATTTAGTTTCTACATTAGCATAGTATAATATTTTTCCCTGTTTGATGAGGTTATACCTCACCTTTCTTTCTGGCACTGAAATCAGTGTATTAAATGCACATGTACTAAAGAGAGATGGTACCTGATCCTATGCTGCCAACAACTGTACTATGTAAAAAAGATTTTCCACATGGAAACAGTTGTCATGGTGTTACAATTTGATCAAGCTGCTGGCTTTTCAAAATATGTTATTAATCAGACAATTATACTGAAAATCTTATAAACTGTGTTATGAACATCTGACTTTCTCTGCATAAAAGAATCAAGCTATAAACATAGTGGGATGAAGACTAACATATTAAAAAAAGTTTAGTTTTTCAGAACCAAATATATTTTGATAGATGAAAAGGTGTCATCTTTTGACAAAATGTATTTGATATATGCTTCTGAAAATTTAATGGATATGGCTAATTAACTAAAATCTTGTGTTATATTTTCTTTTATTACATTTGCATCTTGTTGATGGAACTTAGCAGGATTTAGGAGGGATTCGAGGTAAACTTCTATTCAGAAGACCCATTTGGCTTCAGCAAGGCTGTTAAATCATTCACATTAGACCCCAAGAACTAAAATAGTTATGCTATTGGTAGAATTAGCTATTCCCTTCATAAGCAAACTTCTCTATTAAATGTTTGTTAGTAATGCAGCACTAAAAAGATAAAATCCATGGGAAATTTAGTCCCTTTCTGCTGTCCAAAACAACTTTTTTAAATTCCTCAAAGCCTGACTGAGAGCAAAACGTATTGTTTTGTGATCCTAAGAGACTTTTGGATAACTGGGGAAGAGCAAAACATTTTTCCACTGTCTATGTCTATTTCTCCTCACTAGTGTTTTTCTCACTCTGTAGTATCTATTCCACACAAAGCTGTTGATGTGAAGACTTCACCAGAGGAAAGAGAAAAAAAAGCTACAAAGCTACAATTAAGTACCTTCTCTTACTTCCTTGCTGTGTACAGAGGACTTCCCGGATGTTGCCTTGTTTTTCATTTTTTTCTGGTTTCATTTATGTTTGTGCTTGACAGCAGAAGCACTGTAATACAGACTGAGCAAAAACTGCTCTGAACAAATCTCCTTTTGATTTCTATGGAACAGTTTTTTGATAAATGTCTAATAGCTGATAGTTGCAGTTTTTCTCCATCAAGGTGAGAAGCTGAACTTTTCAGTTATACTTACTCAGCTGTGCCTGAATCTTGACATAACTTATTGTGCCTAATTACATGATAATGCATCAAGGAAGGGGTACTGCTATTACTCACCAAGAGTAAATTCCTGCCACCCCCACACATGCTTAGGACAGCCAGTAGCTTTTGTATAAAATAAATGTGTGGAGTTGAGATATATCTATATCTTACCTAATAATGGTGTGATCTGCCTTTTTATTTTTATCTTTAGATTATTATCTAGTCATTATTGAAGCACTTACATTAGCAGATAAAAGCATGTTTACATTTATAAATACCTACACTCATCTACACTTAAGACACTATGCCTTAACACTTATGTTTTAATTTCAACTGACAGATTGAAACAGTTAACTGTTACACAGTTCTTCCTTACTCTCTCTGTCCTACATACACATAGAGAAGCAGTCTCTCTTTCCTTCTAATTCTTAACCATTCCTCTTTTCATTAGAAAAAATCCCTGACCGCCTCTGTCTCCTTCCCCGTTACTTGTATTGAGCAAAAGGAAGTCGTTTGGTTCACCCATGAGGAGTATCTCTTCTTCCTATTACAATCTTCTAGCTTCTCCCATTGCTGTCTTATCTCTGGCTGACTCCTCCAGAAAGATCAGCAGGCAATCTTGTGTGTGATCCAAGTGATTGGACATGAAATACCAAAAATCCTTGCCAGTCTGGCTAATGATTAAAGACACACGAAAAATATCAAGTTGCCTGATTCTGTTCTAGATGTCTGAATGCTGTTACCTCACTATGTTGCCAGACCTAGGAATGATGTTGACAAACAAACAAACAAACAAACAAACACCTGGAAAAAGAAACTTCACTTCTGCTATTGAAGGTTAATGGGAAAATCAAGAAAAGTAAATCACTTGATGTAGAACCCAAACCAGGTAAGTTGTTCCTTCTTTAGATAAAAATAAGAAAAGAAGTCTTATATTCAATTTCTGACTGCTTTCTATAGTACACATGTTAGAGACACTCTCCACTGGAGCTGTCTCTTAGTCATCACTTACCTTAAAGTAGGCAAAATAAGCTCTAAATTTTTGTACAATACTGCTCCAAGTACAAACACGGTGGATTCATCTAGTTCTAAAATCAAAGGAAGAAAGAAGACAATATGTAGGTGACATTTGATTCCTTTCCAAGCGTCTCCAACTTTTGTCATAACAAAGTACAACAGTATTTTTAAAAACCACAGTATTTTATCATTATAGAAAACTTTGTTTAAAGAAAGCCAAGATTGCAATTGTAATATATTCTAGTGAATTGTTTTATAATAGTGTAATATGATTTTACATTTAGGGATGAAAGAAGTCTCTAGACTTGAACATCTCACATGGTTAGGAGCATTCTGAAACCTTGTTATGTGTGAAATTCATCATTTGCTAACCTGATATTTTACATTATAATTTTAATTGTTATAATTAATAGCCTAATCTAACAATCCAATTATTTCTTTGGCCTTAGGAAAGTCACTGGAATGGTCAAAGTCTTTAAATAACCCCACCAACCCCAAAAGTTAAATAAACCAATTTGCCATAACAAACTCATAGGGAACTATGGTCAACTTTAGCTAATAATGTCTTACATAAGCCAATTTTTGTATAAAAGAATCAATTAATTTTGTGCAACAAAGGTAAGCATAGGCCATTTCCATACGGAAATGGAATTATCTCATAATTATGAGAACTCTCTTCCTTCTCCATTCCACATTCAGGCACAACTGAGTACTTATCTTTGCTTGTTTTGTAATGGGATATTAACTTGGTACTTCCTTTCCCATAGATGAGGGTTATAATCATGAACATGATCATTCACACACAGATACGGAAGAAGGGGAGAGGAAGAACCAAATAAATGTGTACTATGTCAGTCCCATTTTCACATAAGGAACTGAAATGGCTATTCCTATAATGTGTAAAGGGACACAAATATTACAATAGCCATTTGGGTGCACTCTGAAGTAGGAAAATGTAGTTCAGCTGGTCTCCATTATTATTATTTTAAATGTATTATGACCACACACTCTGATAGTGACTCTCCCTCCTTGATTTCCCGACTGATTCTTTGTTGTTGCCATATTATGAATCCCAACTTCAACTGGGTTCCCATAGAAATAGAAACAGTCAAGGTGCATTATAATAGGGAGGCACCACCAGCTATGAACTACTAAGAAGTCCAAAAGAGAAATCCAGGTATTAGCTTTCATGTTCACAGACTCAAGAACTTTGAATTATATGAAGAATAAGCTTGACATTCTTTCTGCTATATATTTTCCTTGCTTTATGGAGAACTACCATGTTATAACAATAGAAACATTAGTTGTAAGTGCTAATCATTAAGATTCAATGACCACCTTTAGCACTATACATTTGTATAGAAGGAACGAGTCTAAAATCTGACTGTAATGCTAATCTTCAAATACGTGGCTGATCCAAAATACTGATGAAACAAGCCCACAAATGCATGAGTTAGCAAACTAGCTTTCTTCAGGAAAGAAATAGAAAATTAAAATGTTGTAGAGTTTTTACCTGTTGACATAGGGGTGAAGATACTTTTGGGAATTACAACCCTATCTTCTGAGTTTCTGGCCCAGTCAACCATTCCTTTCCTTCCTTTCATGGGGAAATTGATGTCTGTTAGAACAGATGCTGCAGGAAGCTTCTGAATGCTGGCCACTATTAAGAAAAAGTACACCAAAAGGAAAAAAAAAATCAAGCAGAATTCTTGTTTTAGTCCTCAAAGTATGTTATTATTGATTGATTAAGAGCAGCATATGTATTTCAGAATTCTGACTGCGAAAAGAAGAGTTTTATAGGAATCTATTTCAAATTTAAAAAGAACAAAATCTGCAATCCTATATTGGTGAACTCAGAGGTCGGCTCATTGAATACATAGAATTATTTCCTTGTATGCATAAAAAACCAGAAAGATGACAGGCATGAGTAATAGACTGTGAGTGCAACACCGTGAATTTTATTCTCTCACTTGTCAGCTAGATTCAGAATCTTAATAGGGACTTTACATTCTCTTATTCCATGACATGAGATTCACATGGAAGGAGATAGTAGAGCTATATCTTCAGACCAGATTCTGAACTGATTAAAAATGACAGAATTAGGGAAAAATTATTATAAACTGCTTGAGGATGTATAATTTCTAGAACCAGACTAATGAAGCAGTAACAACTCTTATATCCATTGCACACAAGCCCTATTAAATAGATTGACATATTAGCAGCCTGCAGCTTCCTTTCGGACAAAGTAGAAAAGCAGAAATCTGGTATAGTACAAGTCTTTTTTGATTATTTTTCGATGTGAAAAATAATCATTACCATTTTATTACTTCTGCTTAGCACATTTAGAGAGCAAAACACAATTACACCTCACTTCATTTACCTTCACATTGACCATTCAGAGTAGGTGACTGGTATTTTTACTTGACATATAAGGAAAGAAGATGCAGATAGTCTGAACAGTTTAAGGATATTTTTCTCTAAATTATTTATTACTTGTAGCATGCCCTCAGTGTACAAAGTTTCCTTATTGAGCAGAATACAGGTAGTCCTCAATTTACAATAGTTGTTTAATGACTGTACAAAGTTACAACAGCACTGAAAAAAGTGAGTTATGACTGTTTTTCATAGTTACAACCTTTGCAGCATTCCCATGATCATGGGATCAAAATTCAGGTACTTGGCAACTGATTCATACTTATGACCGTTGCTGTGCCCCAAGGTCACGTGACCCCCTTTTGTGATCTTCTGACAAACAAAATCAGTGGGGAAACCAGATTCACTTAACAACCGTGTAACTAATTTATCCACTGCAGTGATTCACTTAATAAATGAGGCAAGAAATTCATTCAACAAATGTCTCACTTAACAACAGAAAGGTTGGGCTCAATTGTAGTTGTAAGTCAAGGACCCTACCTATACTTAACACAAGCCTTTCAGTATGTTTATGATCTGACTGGATATATACTCCAATGAGAAAATAAGTCACTTTGATGATGCAAATGAGCATTAATCTTTCCTAAAGAACATTTTGTCCAACACTTCCTCCCTCACATAGCTTTTTGCATATTTGGTAAGAATCAAGCTGTGTTTAGCTTGTTTGAATTGAACCTTGGCTCCCACTCATTCAGAGACCATTCATCCATGTTGCCTCATTCAACAAATATCCCCTTCCCTTTGCCGTTTTTCAAATACCATGTTTTCCCAAAAATAAGACTCAACTGGAATATAAGCCCTAGCATGATTTTTCAGGATGCTCGTAGTATAAGCCTTATCCCCAAAATAATCCACAATTAAGATTGTCAGCCAGATGGATGCATTTAGTACCATATTTCTCTGAAAATAAGACCAAATCAGAAAATAAGTCCTAATGTGTCTTTTGAAGCAAAAATTAATACAAGACCCAGTCTTATTTTTGGGGAAACGTGGGCAACAATATCACCAGTGAGCTAGTAGAACAGACACTGTATGCAGATTTATCTGTTGAGTTATTTGAACAGCTCGATAAGAATACTGGTTACCCTTTAAGGTATGTTCCTGAATAGTTCTGGTTAAATACCCTTGTAGGTTTTTTTTTTTATATGACCACCATCTCAACAAAACCTGGTTGCTGTGAAGTTGAATAAAGAAAACTTAATCCTGGGTAAGGATGTGGGTGCAGAAAGTAATTTTGTACAGCAAAATCTTAGTGAAGAAGATAAACTGTGTAAAAATGCTAAAGAGGTTGAGATAAAAGCAGTTACCATCAGGTCAAAATGATGTTTATGGTTTTAGCTTATTGGTCCCAAATAAATCATAGTAAGTCCATGGTTGGGAAGAACTACTGAAATTCCAATGTTGAAGGGGGAAAAAAATCATTTAGGGAATGCTTGAAGGACAACATGTGAACATGAAGAAATAAACTGGACAGAATTAAGCTATGCTAACTATTATTTAATGATAACCAGAACTCAGCCAAGCCACCTCTCCAAAACAGGGCTTATTCTCCCTAGATACAATGTTTAGTTTGCTCTGCAGAGTATAACTAAGAACAACTGAATACAGTAGCCTTTCCTATTTGAGGAAATAAGTATATATTGAATTGTGCTATTAATTTGCAAAACCCAGAAACCTATTTTGGTCAATTTTAAGTGAGTTGTATGAAAATACATACTGACCGTTCATAGCACTGAATGCAAATATGGGATATTATATTTTTTTTTACTGAAATGCCTTCCATTTGTGTATTATAATTGGTACAAGTGGAGAAAACATAGGGAGGCTGAAAAATCTGTTTATCCATCTCACCCTGTTTATAATGTAGTGGTTATCTAGAGAATCACTTGCATCCTGATTTAAGTGCACTGAGTGGGACTCCATGGTAACATTGTCAGTTTGAAATAAGATTCAGACTAGTCCAAAGCATTCAGCAGGCAGGCTCACATTAGCAGAGAGAATAAACAATCCATTTTCTAAATAATCATAGAAAGAGGCTGCATCTATTGGCAATGATACATGACTAATTTACAGCAAATGCCCCAGAGAGGGGTAAAAAGAGAAAGACAACAGGAAGATCTGTAAAAGCAGTTATAACAAAATTATGGCAGAAAACGATTTAGCCTCTCCTAAGTGGGTTTCGTTTTAAAGGAAAGTGTAATTCAAACCAACGGACAAGGAAAATTAAGGTAATAATTATATTAGATTTCCAGAATATATTGCTTGACAGCTAGCTCTTTAGCAAAGTTGAATTTAAGGCTGTTACATGCATGTATACATAAATGCTCACCGTTCTGAAACGGTTTCCTTCAGCGGTATCACAAAACTTCCAACTACTGTACTCTGAAATTGTGCACTTGTGAAGGGTGCATTGAACAGACAATTTTTCAGAGATTCATTTGCAGGTAGACCTCGGTTAAAGTCCTTTTCTTCAGAAACTGATGCTATGGCAGTGCTGAACAGATGGTACTTATGCCTGGTTTCCATATTTATGGCTATTGCAGTGCCCCCATGGTCACATGATCAAAATTTGGGTGATTAGCAATCACAGCCACAAGAGTGCTCCAACCACATGTCTACCTCCCTCTCCATCTCTAAGCTTTTGGTGCCCTGTCCAGCAGTGGCAGTTATTTTAGGATCAAGTAGAGCTTGGTGTTTCACCATTCTCAGTCATCGTCAGGCTTCTACCTTACTTCCAGCACCACCATAACTGGAAAGGGCTACTTCATTCCTTATGCCATGGCCAGCCACCCCATCACACCACAGCACAAGGCCATAGCCGCCCCTGCTGCCTTGCGCTCCACCAATGTTGCTGGACCCCAAAGACTTTTGCTATTTCTCTGTCCTGCAGCGGATGAGGTGAGCCCTCTGTGTACTTATGGGAGGCAGACGAGGCCATGTGCAGTTTTCTCCAGATCACTCATAGCCTTCCCACGAGGCTCAGGAGCCTTCTGAGAAGGCTGTGCATAATTCAGAAAAGCACACAGGTGACTAGGAGAAAGGTGTGCACAGCCTTGGGAAGAAGCAGCTGCATGGTATGTTGATATGTAAAGAGCACACTAATTTCCCAGAAATCTCATAATTAAAGCAAAAGGAAGCAAAGGATGCAGCATAAGGACGCAGCATAAGCTGCAAAGGACGCAGCATATGCTTTTGGACAATAAGCTGGAATGCAATGTAATTTTCCCAAAACCAAAGTATATAAAAGAGATTGGTAAGAGATTCTGCACTGGAGCTGCCTTAGGCCAATCCATCTTCTCTAATCTGCACATCTTTCCTTTGGGAATGATTATCCAAAATGTAATTAATTAAGTATTTTATATATAAATTGGTTACCGTTCGATGTTAAACTCTGATTATGCTGCAAATTTTGTAGGGGAGAGGGTACAGGAGAGAGAGAAACAGCAAGAGAGACAGAGACTACACAGTACTTTAAAATGTACCTATCATTGTATTTGATGTTAATCTGATACTATCTGATTTATATCCTTAACTTCTAAAAAAACTTATCAACATGTGTTGGGAATAAAATAAAACTCTGTACTTCTTCCCTAGAACAGAACACCAGCAGAAATCAGAATACAATTCTGAATAGCAATCAAGGCTTAATATTCAATAACAAATAAGAATTATGTAGAACTCGAGTATAATGATTGTAAAAGAACTGGAGAGTTAGGGGTGGGCAGCATAAGGCATGTAATCTAGCAAAAGAGTAGAGTAGACCTCTTCAAATTAGAATTTTTTTTTCAAACTTATGCAAACTGATATTATTCCCATTCTCCAAGGTCTAAATT
>JAEANM010007146.1:0-17983 GCA_017656035.1 Myanophis thanlyinensis
GCCAAAAAGCTTGAAATAGATCTATACCAGTCTCCCTGAATTTTTAAAAATACCAGCAGCAAAAACTATTAACCAATATATATATATATATAATATTGTAATATGGAAACTTGCCCTCAGGGTGTCACCAAAGAGTAAATTTTGTGTGTTATTTAAGTGCATGCTTGCAAGTGAAGAATAGAACAAGTATTAGCAAAAGAATAATGAAACAAAGTGTTCGACAGTTTTCACTTTTTCACTGTGGATAAAAAAGAACTAGGAAATAATATTTTACGAAGTATTTTTTGAACAATAAAATCTTGGATATGTACTTCAGGTCCTACAATAATGCCAACACCCAATATGACAAAATTCTGAAGCATGTACGTAAGGAAGACTTTTCTCTTTTTAGCATCTGTATTCATCTTTTCAGCATATCTGAACTGATGTTATCTCTGAAATGGTAACTACAGCTCTCTAACCATATATAAAGACACTGGTGCTAACAGCAGGAGCACTGTCCCTTGATAAAGCTCACAACATGTCCATATGCTTTTTAATACTGCTGTCCTTGAAGTTACATGGGGAAACATCACCTTTGAATGCTACTCTCACACAGAATATTCCAAAGCCTAGTAAGGTAGTGAGGTAAATCATATCATTCATTTCCTCAACAAAGATGAAGAAACCATTAACTTTAGGCTACATGTATTAAATGATATATCCATGCAGTGAAAGGAAACATCACAAAAGTGCTCTTTGTGCAACGAAGAAATGAAATGGCTGAATGAAATTTTTTAGTATCATCACATATTGTTGATTTTTTCCCTCAAAGCATTATATAGGTGCAAACTTTCTCTTTCTCCTTAGTTATTTTAGTAAGCCAAAAATGAAATACTATCACCTAATCAAAGTAAAATATAATACACGGCATCTTAATCTTTTCTTTTGAAATGCATGCTCCAATGCCATTGTTGTGTGGAATTTTGGATCTTCTTTGTTGATAACATATCGCCCATCTTCTCATTTTAAACAGTATTGTGAAAATTTCTAACATTTCCATAAACCACTCTGTTGTCTCTGTTTTACTCGCTTCTGGAATCACACTCATTTCTGTTTGTAAAATAACCCAAGAAAGGTGTTAGTGAAAATGAACTCCTAGAAGCAAACCACTTATTTAACATTTGTATTTTGTACAAGATAAGGTAGCAGCATATTTGGAACACTTCTTCCATGTTTGGGAATTGATATTAAACTGTTGCAAAGAGGGGAAAAAAACCAACACAACCCATAATTTACCTACCATTCGTAAGAGACACCAGAGAAACATAAAGGTATGAATATGGATGATTGTATTCATGCAAAAGAGGCTTTGCAATGTAACTCTGGGGAATTTTGTATATTCTTATCTATCATTTTATGCAGATGTGAATATATGTTAGTGCTGTTTAATGAACTTTCCTTTTGTACATTACATATCTTTTTGCACTTGGGAGTTTTGGGATAGGAGCAAATCTTGATGTCTTATAGGCTGTTGCTTGCACTTTAGTTCACAAATGTAATTAAGCCTAGGGCCTAGGCTTTTGTTCTCCTAACATAGTTCCAGAAAAAGATAGTTCTAGTTAAAACTGACTCACATATTATTTTCTGAGATAGGAATGCTTATTACTAGATCTCATTTCTTGTAGTGAATCAAAGAACCAATAGCTGACATGTGGTTTAACAGATATTTAACCTTAGTACAATGTTAATGAATTTTCCCTCTAGGGAGAGGGGGGCACAGGTTATTTAATTTCCTGATGAATATTTTTTTTAAATGTTTTGTAGTCTATCTTATTTTAGGAAATGTAGTTTTATGATGTGCTGGATCAAACCATTTGTGACCAGACTCCGAAATATGGAGCAAATTTAGTGCATTTTGTCCAATAGAACTATAGGATAAGTTTGAAAGGCTTGTTAGTTAATTTCTGTAGTTCATGTATAATTTATCACTAAGAGATCACTGATAAAGGCTTATAAGTCATTTGTTTGTGAAATAGTTCTCTAATATGATCCCCATTGGTTTAAACATTAAAGTTCCTTTCGAAGTAAGCCCTCAACTTCCAGAGATGATAAGTAATTGAGTTTACAAAGCTCACATTTCTCATATTGTTTGCAAATACAAAATATTTGTAACAACAGTATATTGACCTCACAAAGCCTGGGCCATTGTAGCATATTAATCATATTGGTTGGCATCCAGATAGCAACCCTCTGAGTCTCAGTTGTATTAAATGTTGTCATTTACCCCATTGCCAGATTAAAAAGTCATCCACAGGACAGTGGAAAAATAGAATCATCATACATTTCACACTCTAATTCAGCTAATCTCATGCCTGACCTTTAGAGAAAGCAGAGAAACAAGCACAGAGCTGTTACTCTTCTGACTACAACACTGAACAAATGCTCCACATACCTTAGGAGCATAAAAGAAAGATGTAGGGGATATTGAACATACGAGTTCAATTAAACTCAAATATTGACATTAAAATGTCTATGATTTAAGAATTGAAAGAGAAATATTAATTCAAAAGAAAATGACTTTTTAGTCTACTTAATCCTGTACCACACACAAGTATATATCCCAAATAATTAGTCATCTCTTATGACCTTCATCATGAATTTTGATGTTATGGAGTTATTATTCCTTAAAACCCATACAAAAACAAACTACCCATTGTGTTTTTGGAATTCCTAAGAAATTACTTTTAAATATTTGTGTTATTTTGTTTATTTCCTAAAATGTTACATAGTTGTTTAATCTATTGCAACTCTTATTCAGGCCAGTTGTTCCTTTTAGATATACGTGAGGCCAACTTTGACTCAGCCATCACTTGTCATGTTATACCATGAATAGGATGCAGTCTACCTTCTTTCAATGGAGGAAGAATGTTGTGCCATGATGAGATAAAGAAACAGTGTGATTTATTTTGGATTTCTGCCTAGTTCTAATTTCTATTTATACCTGTAGTATATGCTTCTGTGCTTCAGAGATGTGTCTTTGTCTTTAATTAGTAATGTTAGTCTGGATAAAACTCTAAGCAAACCTTTATCTAATGTAGATCTGGTATTACTTCTTCAATGGAATGATCATATATTCTGGTGTATATGTGTATATTTATATCCTTCTTTTCCTCTGAAGTTCAAGGCAGTATTCATATCACTGCCTTTTAGATTTTTTTCTTAACAAAACAACGTTGTAATAAATGTTCATTTGAAAGAATGACTGCCCCAAAGTCATTCAGTAAGTTTTTGTGGCTACAATGAACTAAATCCTGGATCTTGGTAGCCCTGCTTTCCTATCTTAATAACCATCACCCTGGTGATGCACATTTACTAAAATCTGCAGAACAACTTCATAAACTATTTGGGAAGAAGCCAATTTAGAATTTTCTAGAAAATCAGCTTTGGTTGGAAAACCAATACATTTAATGACTTAAAGACTGAGAGTTATTAAAGAGAGATTCAATCAAAAAGTAAGAAGAACTTTCCTGAAAGTGAGAACAATTAATCAGTGGAATAGCTTGTCTCCTGGAGTTATGGCTGCTCCATCACCAGACATTTTCTAAAATTCACTGGATCACCATTTGACTGTGATAGTATAAAGCTTGGACTAGAAGATCTTACTTCCAGCCCTATGATTCCTTTTTCTTCCTCAAAGAAGGGTGGGGGGAGGGTTGACAAAGCAACAAGCTAAAGGATATTATGAAATGGAAGTGTATACATTCAAAACAGATTGAAATTTGAAGAGTTGAATGATAATATGAAAAAAGAGAGAATTGCTTCCTTAAGGACTGTCTTTAAAAAGCTAAAAGAAAGGGACATGGAGACCTTTAGCAGGGAGAGATGATGTCACAGCAAAGCATTACTGGGCAAGGACTGTTAGAGGAAGGCAGCATGCAGAAATAGAAATGAAGCCTGGCACAGTGTCTGCAAGTAGAACTAATCTGGAAAAAAGAAGTTGTTCAATAGCTATGTTACAATTATAGAGAATAAGCAAAAAAGCTAAGTTGAAAAAAAATCTAGGCCAATCAAAGGAAATTGTGTTTTCCAAGATTCTGCTGGATTCTGTCTCAGTATTTCATTCAAGGTTACATGATGATCCAGGGCATTGCAAACAATACCAGAAATGAATGAATGAATAAAAGAAAGAAAAACTCAGAAAAATAAAAAACAGCAAGGGAGCAGTTAAATTATTGGGTGACAAAGGAGTTAAAAGACTTATAAGAGACAATAAAGAAATTGCAGAGGATTGGAATTAATTCATTGCTTCTGTCTTTTAGCGCAAAAAATGTGGCCTGCCTAGTGGCATTTCATCACATTTTCAGGAAGAGAATCTAAGGAAATGTTATGAAGTTCTTGAACTTATTGACAGGTTGATGACACACAAATCACTGAATGCACACAGCAGGCATCCAGAGGTTTGTAATATGAAATTGTTGATCTTCTAACAAAAATATGTAACTGTTTAGCTTTTCTACTGGTGGATTGGATATTAGCCAATGTAGACGACAGTTTTTAAAATGGGATGCAGGCTAGTTAGTTCTAACATCTCTTCAATGTAAATTGGTGGAAAACATGATTAAATTTATAAGTGTTTTTGGTGGGTAGCCAGATCTTACATTAGAACAAAGCATATGCCTGTGCTATGAGAATATGTCATGCCAGGTAGGACAGTATCACCTTCGGGACTAATTTGACTTCAAAGCAACTTGCCAGAAAGGCCATTAGCACTATTTATTATCCTGATTGAAAGAAGGGAGAGGGGAAAAATACTACACATAATACTATGCATACATTTTCTAAATCTATTTCTTTGGGAGTCATTTGTGACCCTTCTGATCTTCTTTAGATCTGTAAAAACATCCCCAAAATTCAATGTTTTCATGCATTTCTTTTGCATTGTAACCCAATTTTCTCCATTTTCACAGAGAGTGAAAAAGAATATTTTTGACCTGACAAACCTATCTCCTTTAATCTATTTTTGTTGCTGTTGTTGTTTTATGCTTCATAGCTTCATTTCGCTATTTCATAGTGGATTGCAATCCTGGAAATGAGATAAGAGCACTTTATGTCCTTTTTTCATAATTTTCCTTCTGTACAATGTCTACCTCCTTAATTAGATTTTATCTTGAAAATCCTAATATCTTTGTTTTGCTTTTGAAAAAGTGCATTGTATTGTTTTGTAAATTGTTTTCATTCTTTTTTAAACTAATCAAAGAAGGAGGAGACTTGAATTGAAAACCATATTTCTCATTCAATAAATTGTATTAACAATTTATAATATCTGAATTGACTTGTTTTAAATTGTAATACTTTCTTTCTACTCAATTATTTCTTGTTTTTTTACAAAAGCAGTTTTGAATAGATGTATTGTTATGTTTCTACTATGCTACTTCTACCTAATATGTGCCAATGCCATGTCCTTTTTATTTTAGAAAACTACCTAACTTTTTAAAAAATATACCTGATATATTAAATTTAAGGTAATCATTAGTTTACTAATAATACTGATAATACTGTAGTATAAACAGATACAAAATATCATTGTTAAGTATCACAGAATATCTATGAAAGAAGTATTGTGTCATCCTTTGATTAGTGGAAATGTGTTTAAAAAATATGAAGCCATTGATTGGACATTATCAAAGAGTGTACATTTTTTAGTTCAAATATCTAGACATGTTCACTTTAAAACTATTCTTGCACTTTTGATAAAGACATTTGACAGATTAAATCAAATGCCTTTAATGTGGTCAAAGCATAATCTGGCCCTTATGGAGGAGAATACTCCTAACCTGGTACAATGTTATTCAGACTTCCAACTGCAACAATCAATCAATCAAGTTTTTTCCCAACCTTGTCTCCCAAATCACATAATGTAGCTAACTGTATTGCATGGCTTCACTTGAGTTTAATTTTTGTTTTAGAAATGTGTACAATGGACTCCTGGAATCAACTTAATCATCTCATTGAAGTGTCAACATTACCCTGCCACCTGCATTTTGAAACATCTCAGAGAAGCTCTGTCTATATGTGTAACTTGTAGAGAACTCACAAGAACTTTGGCATAACTGAATATCCATGAATATATTGTAGGATATATGAAGAGTATTTTTGTTATCACATGAATGCATTGTAGAGTTAGTAGCCTATTCTGACAATGGGCATCACTGAACAATATTGAAGGTGCAAAATCCTCATCCTCATCCTCATCAACCATAGCAGCAGCAGCAGATACATGATTGAAATAAAGAAGTTGTCGAAATCTCATAAATGTTCATGCCGAAACAAAACAGGTTTTGAATCAATCTTCTCGTGACGTACTAGAACAGGAAACAGGCACAGACAAGAATGTATTAAGGATGCAGATATTTTACCAGAAACTGTTTATGCTTAAACCAAAAAGAGTTTTATAATAGAGCATTAGCTCCTTGAATTGATCCTGGAAGTCTATTGGCAACCCAATGCAGCTCCTCCAGCATAGATTTATTCTGCTAAGGTTTTTTCCACGTCAGGAGATGGGCAATTAATTTCTACATCAGATGTAATTTCTAAGTCAGTTTCATATAAAGTGAGTTGTAATATTCTAAGCTGAAGATGACAAGAACCCAACCTCAGTGCCACCAGATCCCATGGGCCTAGTTAAAAATCACCACTGGTGAATTAAATGGAGCTGGCCAAGACCATCCCAATCCATGGCCTCCATCTGTTGGTCTAAAGCAGGTGCTGTGAGTGCAGGGAACCCTAATTGTATTCCTGCTCCTTTGAAGAAAGTGCAGTTCCATTAAGAGCTATAAATGGAATTTCTTGACAATCAAAATTCTCTGCACAGATAATAGCTCCATCTTGCTGGGATTAAATATGAAATTAAATTCAACACATTCTGTCCCCCACAGTTACTAGGTCAAGACTACTGCTACATTGCAATTGACCACTTTTAATTCATACTGTAAATAACCTCTAGTGTTATGAAAGGTTTAAAGCAAACAGGGAAGAAGATAAAGCTTTGGGAGTGTTCAAGAGTTCAACCTCTCCTCCCTTACAAACACTAAATTATCTATTTAGGAGACAGTGGAATATCTGCATAAAAATTAAGTTTCCCTAATGTCTTAGGGGTGCAGTGGCTCAGTGGCTAAGATGCTGAGCTTGTCAATCAGAAAGGTTAGCAGTTTGGCAGTTCGACTCCTTAGTGCGGCGTAACGCAGTGAGTTCCTGTTACTTGCCCCAGCTTCTGCCAACCTAGCAGTTTGAAAGCATGTAAAAATGCAAGTAGAAAAATAGGGACCACCTTGGTGGGAAGACACTCTGTGCATCTTCAGCATTCAGTTATGCTGGCCACATGACCATGGAATTATCATCAGACAACACTGGCTCTTTGGCTTAGAAACATAGATGAGCACCGTCCCCTAGAGTCGAGAATGACTAGCATATATGTGCAAGGAGAACCTTTACCTTTATTTAATTTCTCAAAAGATGCTGTGATCTATGGCATGGTACTATCTTATCCTAGTCTTCTTGTAATTCATCCACAACAGCAATTCAGTTTCAGGTCTGTGTCATGACCTAGCCCTGGCTGAAAGGAATCCAGATAATCTACTTTATTCAAATCTATCTGTATTTCTGCCTTGCTATGTTTTGTCTGAACGCGGGGGATTGGTACAAGATAATGATTATCTAAAATAGATTGAGGTTAGATTTCTGAAACAGGATGTACTTCCAGCTCTTTGAAAGTTATATCACTACCTCCTAAACCCCAACTACACTCTCTCCAACAGCTTGTATTGCACTGCAAAGAATTCTCATTATGTTCTGCTGAATGTAGAATGTTCTTCCACACTGACTTCACAAAATAAAAGATTTGAAGTTTATGGCACATGGTTATAGACAAGGTAGGATACTCATACATACATACTGAACTTTATGCATTCAAGATGAAAGCTTCAATTCAATTGAATTCTACAGCGATCCAGAACAGACATTGCTATCCTTAACATTCATATTTGCTAAATTCAGATGCCCCCAAAACACTTGAAATGTTCCTACAAATACTACTGAATATAAGGTTGGGATACATACTACTTATACACAGTGTAAATTGGGAAGAAATAAAATTGAGCATACAGATTCAACCTAACTACCATTCATTCATCAATTTTTAACCACATAGTCTATATGTGTTCAATCAGCAATATGTCTTAGGATGAAATTTTGCTTAGGACCAATGTCCATGGTCCTACTTTTCTTTTTTTAAGACTAATTGTAACCCAATGTTATCTGAATACAATTGTGCTACAAGACTCACGTGTCTTTTAAAATAAGTAAAACTAATCTTGGAATGTGCAACAATTTTCTTGTGTCTTAAGGCTCAATAGAAAACACTGTTCCATTTAAACTACAAAGTATGTAGCTGGGGTACTAGAATGGTGTTGAAAAGACTTTCTAATTTCATTATTTGTGTGGCAAAATGAGAGAAGACATGTGAAAATAAAATATCAGAATCTAATATATGGAGATCTGAGACCTTTGAAAGAAGGAAAAATATAAAGAAGCTTAATTTAATATGATGTAAAATTAGGAAGGCATGGTGGCATTGTACTGTTGATTTAACTAATATGTACATCTGTAGGCCAGAGTTATGTGTGTGGTTAAAGCTATAGGACAGTAGTGGTGAACCTTTGGCACGTGTGCCAGAGGTGGTACTCAGAGCTCTCTCTGTGAACACACATGCCAGCCAAGCTCCATTGGGTTTCTCCATGGCATTTCTTTCCGTCATTTGCAGGGAAACTTCTCTTTCCCTCCAAATGACAAAACAGATACTCACAAAAGAAAAAAGATCTGGTGTCTTGCAGAGCTGCCTGTGTTGTGATGCCCCACCTCCTGCCAGCCAGCTGGGCTTCAGGTTTCTGCTGCACATGTGCACATGCATATCCATGCATGTACCTTGCAGTTTGGACATTCAGTCTCTAAAAGGTTTGCCATCACTGCTATAGAGGAAGTCAAAACTTTTTGCTGTCATATTGTCATGTTTCAGAATGTACATCTGCCAAATAGGCACATGCTTCAAGGCTTTCAAATCTGTTAGCTTCTCTTATCTATTTCACTTATGTTATGCAAATATATGCATATATTAATAGAGAGAGAGAGAAAGAGACCACACACACACACAAACACACGTATACATACATTAAAAACCTGGGTAATTCTCTTGAGACTGAAACATTAGTTTTAAGAACTATAATTCAAAATACTTGAGTGAATGAATATTTTAACATATTAAATAAAGTCTTACCAGGGGTCAGTATTGAATAATTGGTCTAATACCAGGTAGAAATCTTGTTTAATATTAGATGTGAATTTCAAGTAATTTCAATAAATTCAATTTAAGTTTAAATAAACACATTTGACAAAGTGTGCTTTTTCCACTTACATTGTGATGCCAGGAAAAGAAGAGAAGAGTTTGGAAACTGTGTTCAAACTTGTCTTTTGCAGAAAATAAAATGAAACACAAGAGCAAAAGTTCTAATAACATAAGATTAAGACAGGTTGAAAATTGTCAGAGCGCTGTTTACTTTTCCTTTGTCTCACATTGTTTCATGAGTAGTCCTACCAATTTGCACTCAGCTACTATTGCAGGAGGTGACACTCTTTATGATCACAGGTGGCAGAAACACATATTGACTCTGAGCTCAACATATCCCTACACTGAGCTGGGTATTGATAAAGTAATTTAAGGGCATCGTGCAGTGAATATTGTGCAGAGAAAAAAAAAACCATTGTCTCCCCTTCCTTTCTGAAAAGTCAGTACAGAAAACAATTTGTGATCTTTCTAACCCAGAGATTCTTTACAATGGATTTAATTCTCATTCTAATTTAGAAGAGAATACAAAATATAAAGTCTACATTTATTACTTGCTTTAGGATCGCTGCTAGCCTAACTACAGTGTAATCACTTCACCAACCCAAGAAAGATTCATATATAAGTTTCTGCAGTGCAACACGGAATATGATGTGACTATAATTAAAATCAAGAATCATTATGAAGCCTAGAAAGCTTCTGATCTATGTACCTGCTTATCAGATCACCTGAAATCTCACAATTTATTTGCAATCTGACAGTGACATCTTACAAGAGTTCATGTGTGCATGTAAAAAGGACCTGACAATCTCCTGAGTTTGCACTAGTATAAATAATTTTGAATTGAATCTGGGGGATTTGCAAATTCCATGAGTGAAGGATGCATCATGTTTGACCCTTGGCTGAAATAGTTGTATTTAACAATAGAGACTTTCATTTCTGAAATTGTCTTTGAGTCAACAGTTGAGCTTCTGAAGCAGAGGAACTTCACAGAGAGCAAGTGCTTACAAGAGGTTTTTGATACCACTAATTATCTATAACTCTGTAACTTTAGTAGCATCAAGCAGTAGATGTTAGCCTGGACTTTTTAAAATATATATATATAAAACTAAATTCTGAGAATCCTCAGTTTTGTCAGAAATTACACTCTTAATGGTTATAGGGGGAAAAATGGCTATCCTCCTATTGGCCACAAAAACCTGAATATCAATACTTTCTAAAAGTAACAAAATTTGAAAAGTAGAAAGGTTCAAAGCAAGTATTTTCTCTACCAATGTCCTCAAGACACTAGATGTTAAGCAAAGCTGTTTTCAAAGAAAAACCAGAAAGTCCAGTTGTCTCTTGAAAAAACACCTTTGGGACAACCATGACCTGGATGACTGAGAATCTCCGTAGACATTTAGCTGTTATCTAGTTCTAAATTCCTTAGTAAAATAAGAGAATGAAACATTTAATTTTTCCCAAGGTCTCCAAACGTCACCCACTGAATGATATTCTTCAATATACAGAAACATTGGATATCAGAAATCAAATGTACTTATATAAATTATCATGTATATGATATTAGATTACCATGTGAAATCTGGTTCATAACAAAATGTTTTATGCTAATAGCAAATGCAAAGAATGTCTTGCTAGAATCCTCTGGGCTCAGGGGATCAACAAACAAATAACTCAAATTAAAGGAAGCCAAAATGAAAAAAAAGAAAAGAAAAAGAAGGATAAAGGAATTAGATGTATTTTTGTAGAAAAGACAGGGAGGGGAGGGTTATTACCTGGTAGCCATTTTTAAGCATTTAAATGTGTATAGAGTGTATAGAAGACATTTGCTCATTGCTCTTCCAGAAGGTATAATGTAAGCCAAGAGATTCAAATCATAAGGAAGATGATTTGAACCAAACATACTGTAGATACAGCTGTGAAATCAACAGTAGTAAAGCTTGATAGAAAATAGACCTTATTTACTTTACTTATTTTTTTTTTCTTTTGCTAATTATGAAAAGAAAACAACTTCCTGACAGTGTGAGCAGTGAAAGGGATAACCTTGGAAAACAACAGGCTCTGTTTTATTATAGGTTTTAGAGTACAATCTGTGTGGCAGACAGCCAGGAACTCTGCAGAAATAGGTTTTTGTGTTGGTAGTGGATTGGATACATTTGTCTTTTGAAATGCCTTTTAACTATAATTTTGCAGTCTCCTTCTATCCATTTCATAATGTTGGCGTTAACTTTTCAAGTGCTAAATTGCTTGGGGATAGTTTATTGAAAGAATAATCTTTCCCCGTTTCTTTATTTTAATTCAACTATGTTTCACCAGATCCCCCCCCCAAAGACCGCTGTCAATTAAAACAGTATACAGATAAAACAGTCATGGTAAATAACATGACCTGCTGAGTCTATTCTCCAAGTATTTCTGCCAAGTAAAACTATACTTCAGTGGTAATGTAGAGCTTCAATCACATAGTTACAGTTACCCTCCTAACTTTTTTGACAGCTCCCTGTGGATGCTTCTGGCTTTAGTTCTAGCACACTTATGTCAAAAAGAATAGTGGACTCTTATATTGGTCTCTTTTCAACACCAGAAAGGTTTTCTCATTTTAAAACCTTTTAGTGCTTTTAAAATCCTTTTTCACTGCTATTATCCCCCATTGTTGGCTGCACGACTGATTATATGATTTTGTTGGTTTTATTCCATTTTAGGGGTCATGTTTCTATCTTATTTCTATTTTATGACTTCACATCGGGTTTTTTTTTGTCTGTTGGTTGATTTTTGCAGAAAAGAATCTAAGAATCATGGTTTTAAGTAGCGCCTGCATATTTAAAATAAATATATTGTATAAATATAATGTTTACTTGTCTTGCATTAGGCATAAAACATGAATGTTCAGTCTTATTCAGGCAAACATAGCTATCAAAATCCTGGTTCTCTCCCACATTTGAACTCCGAAGTAAACTGAGCTGTTCAGAGAACAAACAAAAAAAATCTTTTTTTTTTGAAAGATTGGAAACCTTAGATGGACTTTTTGCTGAAAGAAGAAAATAATGAATTTACTTATGGATTTGAAGATTAAGCAAGATGCCAATTAAATGAGGGTGTGAGAGTTGCAAAATATTTAGGACGGAGGATTACATATGGTTGTAATTATCTGTTGAAAAGTTTAGAAATCATTTATATAGCTTCTTTTTCTTTTCTTGTACTTTTTTTCTCTTCTTTCTTTTGATGTAATAATTTTAAATAAAATAAAAAGTACTCTGTTGAACTCTACCAGGAGACAGAACTGAATCAAAACCTATTTAATAAATGGCTGATGTCACCAACACCTTCAGCAAGTAATCAAGGCCTAAGAGACATTTTGTGGGAATAACCATCATTGTAACAAGTTGCTTTCTACAGTTAGCACAGATTTCTCAAAACTGAGACCATTACTTGTTTGGTAGTCAGTGTCATTTCTTTTTACACATTCTTTACCAAAGCATTCATGGAGTGTGCTAATAGAAAGTTGAACTCTATAATCTGCATTATAAACCCAATCATACAATTTTCAATTGTTTTCTTTCTTGGAACCTTTGAAAGCCCTGTAGAACTAACAAAAAAAAAAGCATATCAAGAGAATTACTCCAGGTGCCTAGAAACTAGTATATGAAGCCCAGTTGACTAATGGGTTTTCTGCTATTACTTACCTAGGGGTTATTGCAAGGCAGGTTTCTGAAGAAGTGAAATAACAGTGCAGGTTACCAGCGAGACCAGCAAAAACTTCAGTATTGCGTTTGAACTCAGAGCTGCTTTAACGTACATTGTAATTAGGCTCATAATTAGGATTTGGCATGCCAGCTCTTCCTCACATTAGCTTTTAGAGTTTACTGGCTGAAAAGGGGATGCTTTTTTCTCTTGCAATGAATCAGGCATCATATTGCCTGACACCAAGCTCTTGATTAGATACATATTTGTTCTAATGATTCACCTGCTTTCAATTAAGTGCCAAAAAATCCACCTTATTAGCAACACAGGCTAATGACCCCATACCTTGAATAAAGCCTTTCTCTCTTTCTGGGTGTGCTTTTGTGAGGCACTGGATAAAAATGCTCCGAATATAGTTTCAGTTTTTAACAATGCTGCCTGGAAGGTTAACCACAGTTACAAACATCTGCTGTGCAGGCTACCAAATAAGAGCTATGTAGAGGCAAAAGACCTGCAGTGACTTATATTGTACAAAGGTCAACAACAGACATATTTCAAGGGGGAGTTTACACTATTACCTTTAAAGCCTTGTATTGAGAGGATGCAGGCACAAAGATTAGGAGGCATGAATTTTGTCTCCCAGGATGTTTTGAAAACATACTTTTAATAATCATAGAATTAGCTGCTTAAGACAGGTGTGTGAGCAGCAGCTAATAGCCTCCAGATGGGGGGTAACACAACATTTGGAAAGTTATGAATTCCATGTCTTTAGAAAAAGAGAGATGGAAAAAGGCCAGCTGAGCCAACAGAGAAGGGTCTGCAGGCAGGCAAGGTTGAAAATATGAATATGGAAAAAAAAGCAAGGGTAGTTATTAGTAGTTTGTTTCACTAGACAAGAAGAACTGGTGATAGTGGAGAGGGAAAGAGAGAAAGCTAGTATATATAAGGATAAAGACTAAAATCAAATGTCTTAATGAAAAGAAGTCTAGTGGGTTTTTTTTTCCTTGCAGGAACTTAACTCCCGACTTATCTTCAGATGAGCCATGATACTGTAAAATCATTTCTCTGAGTCAAAGAAACACTGAGGAATATTGTAACCATTTGGCTCTATGATGTTTATATATGGGGATTTATTTATTTGCTTCAAACATTTAGATAAGCAGTCCTCATATCTTTCCAGACAAGTGGCGATGCTTGAAAATATCCAGTGCAAGAGCATCCAAAATTCCAAAGGGCAAGCTGCTTTCTTGCTTACTAGCTCTCACCATCAAGAAGTTCCTCCTTATTTTTAATTTGAATCTCCTTCTGTAAAGCTCCCACCCATTTGTTTTGGGACTACTCTTGATAGTCAGCAGAGAACAAAGGTGTCACTTTCTACTATCTTGATACTACACCGTTATGTTTCAGTCCAAAATTAGAATTGACTCCTTTTGGCATCTGCAATATACTGTTGGCCCACATTTAATCTGTGGCCTACCAGGATGCTCAATAATCCTCTTGAGCCAGATGTTCTCTCTCTCTCTCTCTCTGTGGTATCAGTGTGTGTATCTCCTTCCTATTGTAGATCTCCTAATTTCTTCTAATTTGGTTAGAAGGCATAAGTAACAAGTCTTCTGAATGACTGTTGCACCATGCCATTAAAATGTGCCATTTATAGGAAGTTTACTGGACAACCTGCTTTTTCTACAGAGATCTACTCCATACCTGTCATTGTTATAAAATCATGAATAAGGCAAGAAGCTTCTTGATTCCTGGAAGGTTGTCTTTTTGTGAAACCCTGTTGAAGGGGATTATTTCCTGAACCTCACTTGATCATCCCTCTCTTTCTCCAAGACTTCAGAGTTCATTTGATTATTTGGTTAGCTTTTACAAGCATTGTATTTACAATAGACACATAGGTGCTTCATGGCAATAGAAAATGGAAACATCAAGTAGGTATGCAAAATCCTTAGTTCTAAACAGTTTCAGGAGTGAAACCTCCTATGCTAAGGGCTATAAATATTGTTTTCTAGCATAAAACAGTCTGTTTCAAGTTTTTGGGAAGCTTGAAATAGAGTGTGCTGGGCTGGGAACAGATTTGTTTTGTCCTCAAACATTTTCGGAATTCTTGAAGCAGTAGTTTCACAGTTAGTTTGTGAAAAAACCAGGATGTTTCATGCTCAAAATGAAACTTTTGAATGCCATGATCAGTGAGCTGTTTTCTAACATTTTTTTTCCTGGAAGAAGGGACGTGCTGTCAGGTGTTTCACTCATATTCAAATATAACAGGCAAGATATATGACAGATGCACTATATATTTTACTTCTTGCTTGCACTGTTTCTTATGAACTAGCTGTAACATCATATTTAATTCTTCACTCAAGGCTCATTTTTATCTCATATTTCTTTTCCTTCCTATTTAGACCATTCAAAATCTGCTTTAAAAAATGGAAGTGGAGTTCAAGCTGTTTGCTTCAAGCTACTTTTCTGCCTAAAATAATTTCCTACAATGTCTGCTTGATCCAGATTTCAGGCTGTTTTGAAGATGATGATAATGATGATGAAATAGAGCAGAAAAGAGGAAAGCTGGATATGCTCTTTGCCATGATCTTTTTGTGGAAGATCTAGTGCAGGGCTGTCAAACTCCCAGCCCATAGGCTGGATGCATTATGCACTGGCCACGCCCATGCCTGGTTTAGTGAAGAGGAAAAAAGACCTGATATGTCATGTGGCACTGCTGTAATGACATGAGTTTGCCATCCCTGATCTAGTGGAAGAGTGCATGCATGGTATGGAATTTTTAAGGTCAGGATTCAGTATTTACATAGAATTGTTTCTTGGCCAACTGTGATTTGGATACACAATAATTTGTCTCTGGTGTACAAGCTCTCCATGCACATACAAGCAATGGATGATAAATTATGATTATAATCATAATACAATCATAAATAGGACACTAAATAAAAGCAATCAAGACAAATAATATAAACAACAAAGTGATAGTCATAAGATGCTAAATGAATAGATAATAGGATTTATTTCTAGGTTTCTATGGATATTGTCAGTCATCCAGGTGTTTTTTCAAGAAGCAATAGGACTTTCTGGTTTTTCTTTGAAGACATCTTGGAGAAGCTTCTTGGATGAGAAGCAAAAAATTTTCAAATAAAAACCAGAAAGTCCAGTTGCCTCATGAAAAAGCACCTTTGGGATAATTTCTAGTTTGTTTCTAGGTTTCTAGAAATTTCTAGAAAATTTCTAATTTCTAATTAATTTAACTTAATTATTTTCTAATGTCTAGGTTGTGCTGGAAAATATCAGAAACTGTTGATCAGTGATAAGCAGCCCATAGTTGATCTGGATCTTTCCAGCACCCTATTCATTCAGCAATTATTCCAGACAAAAGCAGTGAGAAGGGTTTGCCATTTCAGAGGTATAGTACTTTATTCCCATTTTTAAATTCCTGTTACTTCTGATGACTTGGATCATTGGTTTATTGTGGCTGGTAGAAAGGCTGGGAGGTTAAGATACAGTTTTGATTTTTCACTCTAGAGAGCTATTTGAACTAGCAAATGCATTTTATTATAGGCATAGTAAATTAATATGAAACAATAATCTGTTTCAATAATCTGAATGCTCACATTCCTATAATCCAAGAAGATTTTTTTTTTCTGGGAAACTATGACAATCATAAATTCATTTATAATTAGGTCCTTTAACACATATTTTTTCTTCTTTTGTCTGTCGCTCTATTATAGGATCACTTGCATATCATTTATCTGCATTCAGTTGAATTCTTGGAATTGCTCAAAAACATGACCTCAAAATTTCAAATCCTAGTAGGCAGTGCTAAACAAAGGCCCCCAAGTTCAGCCCAGACATGAATCCAGTTTCTTTAAAACTATTGATTAAATAGAACACATTGCAGCTACAGATTCTTCCTTCAGTTTTCCTTCAGACTTTTCCTGTGCTGCTTCACTACAAAAACTCTGAAGGTTGGAGAAACTGGAGCATCTACAATTTTCCATATGTTGTCCCCTACTTCATTGTTCTAAGCAAGTCAGAAATAAACCATAGCTTAAGCTAATCGTTTACATCAATAAGCCATAATTAAAAAAATTTCCCTGATTGGAAAGCTGCATAGTTGAAACCAAGAAATGGTTCCTACTGATTTCTTGATTTTCTCCTTGAACTGTATAAGTAAGATGGAAAGGCAGAGTTTCATTTCTTGAACATTATGAACTACGGTAGTGAAACTTTTAAAAAATTCAAATTAAACTCTTGCCCCTGAATATGGAAGAAGAAAGAGTGACACCAAGCAAAATTACAACAATCATAGCTAATAATTAGATGACATTCAAGCTTTCTTCTAGGGAGCCCTAAGGTAGTCCTTCCAATGCTCATTTTATATTTTCAAAAAGCTTCAGACGTAGATTGCTCTGGTGAGATGGGAATTTGAATCCTTATCTCTGGGTTTAGCTGAACACGCCTCCCGATACAATGCTTACTTTCTGTATATTTGAGGACACTTAAGCTCTTGCTTCCTTGAAGTGAGGTCATATGCTTGGATGGCTTTTGACAACTTGAAGGACTTATCATATTCAGAAATAATAATTCTTTTGGATTGTTAATTTAAAGTGAGATCTGATTTTTTTTTATTGGAGGAGGGACCTTCTAAGGATAATAATAAAAAAGAAAGGAAAAGAGTATGCATTATACTGGTTTAGTTGGTTGGCTATGGAAATTAAATAAATAAAATTATAAGTGCAACATACAAATATGTTAACTATTAGCCTCTTCCTATACTTCTTATTGATTTATAATGGTACTTTAATCAACAGATTAAAATAGGAACTACTATTGTTTACATATACATGAAATACCCACCTTCCCAACTACCTCCCTTCTTCAACTTATTCCTAACCTACCCTCCCATTCTTCCCTAACTTACCT
>JAEANM010007147.1:0-17982 GCA_017656035.1 Myanophis thanlyinensis
CCCAATTACCTCCTTTCTTCCCAACTACCTCCTTTCTTCAACTTATTCCCAAACTATTTCCTACCCTCCCATTCTGCCCTAATTTATCTGTGGTCGTGAATGGTTGCGTAAGCATTTCACTGCATGATTGTGCATGTGACAAATAAAATTTGAATTTGAATTTGAATTTAATTCCAAATCATCTCTAACCAGAGAATCCAGATCAGATTTTCGACCTTATATATGCACTAATGATATACAATTAAGCTGCAATCCTTCTCAAACAATAAGTATCTGCAAGTTCAGATTACTTTTTGACAGGGTTAAATTATTCTGTGTGGTGCTTTCAGTCAAATATTTATGAAGGCAAATATAAAACACTATAAACTCTTAAAGGAATTGTTGGTTTGCTCTCAGAATGCCATTGTCTGACGTTAACAAAAGTGAGACATCGTGAGCAGATACCCTGATGTTTAGAGTTCTCTACAACACACAAAATAATTCATGGCCTTATGGAATGGTTCATTTGCAAAATAGCTCACAACATTCCCAAACCCCAACCTCACCCTGTAATCCTTGGCCCAGAAAAAAGAAACAGCTTTCAACTCTCTAGCCCTTGAATTCTTCACTCCACCTCTTGAGTCCATCCCAGATGACATATGTGGTATTTGTAGACAGTGTTTGTCCAAGCCAGGTGGTTAGAGATGAAAATGCCAGAAGATCTGCCTTTTAAACACTGTGAGCAGCTTGTTAGAATTAGTCACTGTGAGCTGCAGTACATCTGTGTTGTCAGATTTCCAAAGCATGATCGGCCCTACACATGGAAGTAACTTTCCATGTTCCATTTCCAGAATGGGACAAAACTACAAGAGGTAACCTTTGTTTTTGGTGTTAAATACATTATTTAATTTTATTCCCTCCTTTGGTCTTCTACTCTTTGAGATCCTGCTCAACTTTTAATTTCATGCAAGGTCTCTGAATATTATGTTCATGCCAAATCAAATCAATCCAAACCAATCTTTGTGTATTTTTCACAATAAGATTGCCTTTATTACTGTCAGGGAGGCCATGTTAGGGCACACATTTCTGGTCATAAACCAGAAAATTTGTGTAAAAATACACAAATACATTTCTAACTATGTAGATCTCCCAGCAGAATTATTTTTTTAAATAATGAACATAGGAAAATTTCTCAAGAGAATCTGAACCATTTCTACTAGTGAGACCCAAGGCTCTGAAGGATAATATTCCCCCAAACAATTCCTATCCTGAAAAGAATTTATTTTCTGCAAAGAAGATTAGTCAGACAATAAAGGAATAAATTCACAGAAAATTCCTGTACATACTCTGTACAGACAAATATATCTGTATGACACAGACACTCTTCAATGTCTTTCTGTCTATCATCTATCATCTCTCTCTCTCTATCATCTCTCTCTCTCCCTCTCCCTCTCTATCTCTATCATCTCTATCTATCTCCATCTCTATCATCTCCCTTCCTCTCTATCTTTCTATCTCCTTTATCTTTATCTAAATCAAAATACAAAAGTGCAACTCCAGATTTAGGAACAATTGTGCAACTCCAGATTCAAGACACCCTCCATAATCAATACCGTGGAAAAATAAGGTTAATAGAGCAATCTGTCTAACTCCCTTTTTCCTGCCATTGACTATTAACCCAATACTGCTGAGTATTCATGGATATCATTAAACTACATTTCAGAAAATAAAATATTCTTCCAGTCAATAAGGTACAATTAACCATAATATAATCATTCAGTATTAAAAGGTTGTCAGACTCTATGTTTCCCCTCCTCTTATCCTCAGCTATTTTCTTCCCTATCAGTCACATGAATTGAAATGGTGATCCTGATGCTTTCACTATCAAGCCTGAATGTCACACTTTTATAAATTTGTACAGCCAGATTCCTAGTTTAAAATATAAAACATTCGGTCTTCTTATGTTAGTCATGAAATTGGCCAACTCACTTATGACTGTTTTTAACAGCCTTTCTCTCAACAAGTGGGCTTACTGAAAGATAAGCCTTCAAAGAGGAATGAGAAAAAAAAGGTGCAGTAGATTTCAAGTCTAAAATCAGGATTACTCAGAATTATTCTCTATTCCCCCGAAATTCCAATGCAACTAGATGCCAGATTATATTTGCTAAAGGCAGTGGACTTTTTAAAAAGCATTGTCAGTAGATAACTTTGGATAAACCATTCCCCATGAATCATTTACAAGCTAATAACCACATTATAGCCAAAGTAATGTTAAAGCAATATAAAATATCTTTATAACAGCACAAACAACAAAATCCCCAGCACTGAGGCCCAAACCATGCAGTTAAACATTCACTTTCAGAGAGGAACAAGACAAATAGATACCCCAAAGGCTGCTAACAAACCCAGATGTTACTGCTGTTTGCGACACTTAAAAATATCAGGTCCCCTACAAAGTCCTGCCCTCATTTGCACTTTATTGTGGATCTTCATTCCCTGACAACATCAAACTTCCCCCTTGATTGTCCAATATTAACTCCATCTTGCCCACAGCTCATGAATATCACACTTTTGTAATTATTACGTGTATTGGAACATGAGGACTATTTCCCCTTTTAAATCAACACTGAAGGTATGCCATACCTTCAAGGTATACCAAATCTAGTGCAATTTGTCATCCACTATCTTAGAGGTAGACAACCGAAATAACATTTGTTATGGGTGAAACTAGAGGTGCTTTTTGTGAAGGTTGAAAAACCCAAGAACTTATTCTCCCCTCTAGTTACTAGCCAGTCTCAGCTACAGCCTTTTTTCCCTTCCTCCCTTTTGTTTCTTTTGTTGTTGTTCAGTCTAAGTCATTACCACAAGGACCATAGCATGTCAGGCCCAGTGGTGAAATTCAATTTTTTTCACTACCGGTTCTGTGGGTGTGGCCACAGGATTAAACATCACCCAGCACAGATTTACCATTAGCATTACAATTTCACCAAAGTTACAATGTAATAAGGGGAGAGGCAGTTTCTGTGAGCAAGGCAATAAAGATTAGGCTAGAAACAACCGCCTTATTTATAGGATTAACCCTGTAAAGATAATCTTTACAGGATTAACCCTGCGAAGTGGGGAAAAAAACAAAAGGAGATTTCTTCTAATAACTGGTTCTCTGAACTGCTTCTAATTGTTACCAATTATATTTCTATAGAACCTGTGTGAACTGCCTGAATTTCACCTCTGGTCAGGCCCCACTGTTATCCACTGCATTCTGGAGTCTGCCCAAATTCACATTCATATCATCAATGACCCTATCTAACCATCTCATCCTCATCTTCTCCTTTTGTTTCACATTCATTATCTTCTATGACCCCCCTCCCAACTAGCTCTTCTTCTGATTTCAATTTTTTTGTTTGGGGGCAGAGATAGTAGATTGGCACAATTCCATATTTGCAGTACTCTGGAAAGATGTCTCTGTAGTTCTTTAGACACTTCTACAGGCAAAAACAATAATTGCCATTTTTGCAGCAATCAGAAAATGCAAGGGGTGTTGAACTCAGCTTTTGTTGTTCATTTACCAGATTCCATCTACTGGTCAGTTTTAATAACTTCTTCCCCCAAGGTTCTAGTAATATTATATGCTTTCTCAGATACCTCTCTAGAGGAACTAGTAAACTGCACAATCTGGAGCTCTTTGTACCTGGAATCTTCCCATTTGTTTCAATTTATTTTTACATGAGAGATGCCCACAAGGGGCATAGGAGGAGGTGGGGAATGAAAACCCAATCTGGAAAAGTCCAAGCAGAGCATTAAAATCACACCGGCTTCATTTCTGTTGAAGTGAACGTCCATTGATGGCTGGGGATATGCTGAAAGAAGACAGAAGCAGCAAAGTCAGAAAAGAAGCCAGGGACCTTGTCTGCAAGGAACACTCATTGCTTTGAGTTGAGTTTGACTTAATCCAGAGCATCTTCAGTGCTTTCAGTGGAAAAGTTCCTTCCTTTCAAAAGAAGAGCACTCCAGCTGAACCAACTCATTTTGTTTGATAAGAGGACAAATGGTTTTTGTTCTGTCCTAAGAGGGAGAGATACAATACTGGTGGGGGAGTGTGTACACATCCTTTGTCACTGTCTTTCCCCCTCCGGAGAGGAGAGGCAAAAAGAAAGTGTGTAGGACGTTCTCTGGAGCTGCCAGGGGTATCTGCCACCCTTGATTCCACCCACTCGGAGCATGTCTAATGTTAACTTCAATTTATTTCATGTGTTTTTCATTTTCTTGCCTTCTGTGCTGCTTGGAATGTTTCCAGGGTATTTTAAACAGCGCTTCATTCCCTTGAGTGTACTAGCAAAAGAAAAATGGAAAATAAGAAATGAAACAAAATGAAATTAAATGTGAATAAAAAGAAGGCAAAAAACTTCTTGGGAGAAAGCTGGCACCGATCTGTAAATCTCATTCCTGACTGTCTTCTGGGAAGACCTTCTGCAGTAGAATATAAAATCAAAATACAACATGGCCATAAAATTTGTTTAAAGGAGAATTCCCTTTCTCAGCAGATCAAGTGATCAAAGTTGAGACAATCATCCGTCACTCTGAGATAAGTATTGAAATAATAGGTTTTGCCCAGAATATGATTATCTCTCCTTTAGTACCGAATTACAGCATTTGCCATGATATTCCAATGTTTCACAAATAGATACTAATTGTAATAGGTACCTCTACTCTGAGTTTGATGTTATTTATTTAATCAAATCATATGGCCACTCATCTTGCAACAGAGACTCTGATATTGAGATGCCTTACACCTATAGGAGCAGTTAACTTTTCTCATGCAAATTAATGATAAAAATATTAGGTTTTATGCAATTTTCATTTATTCTTTAAATAAGTCTTATTCACATAGTGTTGTTTTTACTGTACAAAATTAACTGGCCTAATGGTTTCTGGGAGAGAAATGGCAAACTGAAGATGGCTATGCAAAGTATATCCAATGAACTCAGCAGGCACCAAGGAATCAGTGAGTAGACAGGTTCCTTGGAACCTCTCCACATAAGGAGAGGATGGGAGATCATCACCCATATGTGCTCCAGGTCTGAATGTTGTGAGACAAAGAGATTAACCATCCTATCATAACTTGCAAGCTCTCTTCTTTCTCCTGCTCCATCTCCTACTCAGAAATGTGGCAGAGCCCTTTAAAGGACATCAAATTCATCAACCTCATTTTCTAATCACATTCGTAAATTGCCTTTTAAGTATTCTAAAGTTATTAAGTCTTTATTGGATAAATTTATCTTCAACTCCAAAGGAAAGAAAAAAATAATTACAAGTTTATGAACTTAATGAATTTGAAATAAAGAACAAAAAGCTAAATAAGATTTTGATCTAAAAAAGTTATAAACAGATTAAGGATCCAAATAAATTTGGAACATTGACTTTCACTATAAGGTTGGAATTAACTATAAAAAATAAACAACCACATTGGAAACAGACTTATTTTGGTTCTTCTGACAATTGAATAATAAAAGATAATTGATGATTTTAGAAACTGGACACTAGAGAAGATTAAAGAAGGAGAATACAGATTTGATGTCAGATAATACTGGGATTACAGAATGATACATATATGTTACAGCATTGGAAATATTATACGAGAACTTTGAAGAATTGAGTCAGAAGTTAGTAACCAGGCTATTTACACAATCAGTAATGATTTAATTATTGGATCTACAAAAAAGGTTTGTTAAAGCTTTGAAGAGATCTGTAATGGGATAAAGAATAACTGAAGAGTAATCAAATGGATTTATGGAAGACCCACCCACTAATGTCTGGCAGGCCCAAACCCTTCTATCCTTCTGCAGAGCACTTAAAAGCTTCCCTTGGGCATTAAAATGGGGCAATCAAGCTGAGATGAGAATGTGGATTACATCAGGGAAATGTGGCTGGGGGGGGGCAGTTTGATTGTTTTTATTCCTGTTGATTTGTATTGTTTTACTGGCTGTACACTGCTCAGAATTGTTTTAGATGGGCAGCTGTACAAATGTCTTAAATTATCGTAATAAATACATTTACCTCTTAAAAGGATATCAAGGAGAGAATGCAGCAGAGATTGCCTGAAAATTGATGACGCGTGTCCCAAGAAACTTGCCATTGATGAAAAATAAAGATGAGGATTCAAATGTAGGAAAGAAGGGGGAATTAAGAAAGCTGTTCTAGACCCGATCAAACGGAAGGTATACAATTTGGGAGTATTAGTCTGATTTCCAAATCTGCACAGATGTTTCAAAGGGCTACAGTGGAATAATTAGGAATATTCATAACCAATATGAACCTGAGAGGCATGGGAATGTGTTGTTGAGAGTAAAACACTTGTCATGTAATTTTCATATGACTTCATAGGATCTTACTGAATAAGATGCATAAGCCAAGCGGTCTTGGGTTTTACTCTTACCAGTGCTGTGACAGGGGGGCAAGGAATTAGCTGTCTAACATGAGAAATTCTTTTGTGGCTGCTTTCCAAAGGCTTTTCCTGTTAGAATTGGCTTCCTCTTGTCCTTATTTCACCTGCACTACAGACTAGAGCAGTGGTAGCGAACCTTTTACTTACCAAGTGCCAAAAAGTACACACTTTGCACGTGCCATCCACACTTGTGTGCAGCTCCTCCATGTGAGCTGCATGTGCAAGCGCACCATCTGCCCATGCATGCAGCTTTTGCACATGCAATGCATGCATGCTGTGCACAGGCACTCATGCACACATGAGCAATCGCGTGTGCATGCGCAGGAGAGCTCCGAAGAGCAGCTGGATTTCCTGCTGCAATCACACGCACATGCACAGTGGAGGCCTGAAGACCAGCTGGGTCTCTGCAATTGCGCATGTGTGCATGCGCAATTGCATGTGCATGCTCAGCTGGAGGTAAGTTGGCTGACAGCTTGTGTGCCCAGCAAGATGGCTCTGTGTGCCACCTGTGGCATCCGTGCCATAGGTTCACCATCACAGGACTAGAGGATAGCTACCTTGTGGCTGGGAGATCGGTCCATGTTAAGGACTGCAAATGTATTGTCCTTTCTTACATCATCACATCTGTCCTTTTAGATTGCACCGAAGAAGGTCATTATCAAGAGAATTTGGGAGTCCATATGAAACCTTATAAGAAAGAGCTACAATTTTTACAGTAACTCCTTTTATTTTGAATTGGTTAATGAAATGATTATTTTAGCACCCCTTCACAATAATTAAGATTCAATACATTGTGAGGCATGACCATCAACTATTTTATGCCTCTATGACATCAATATAATGTAATTCAGATATTCCTGCCATTTTCCCCCTTCAGATTTGTTAATTCATATTATCTTCCTTTCCCCCACTTAGCATTGTAATGACAACCTAGAAGCTGCATTCAGGGCCTTTCCAGATCTTGATTTTACTGTGTAATGGTCCTTCCTACTTTACTGAATTTTACAGTGGGTCCAAAGAACCGACATCTTTTCATTTCTAATTTTTTCCAATCCTTTCTTCCATTTTTTTCCTCCCATCCAAAGAATGAGAAGTCCAATGCCTTTTGACAGGAAACATTAGGAGCTGTCTGCCAAAAAACATTTTTACTTGGAAATATTTTTATTAGAAAAAAATAGCAGGCTTCATGTCCCCCAAAAGGCCTTCCAGAGGGGGGGGGGGAACCAAAATATTAGGGTCTTTCAATAGGAAGGTTTACTTCAATAAGTCTCTCTGAGCTATTGGCAGCTTTGAAGTCAAGGATAAAGTGACAAATTCTCTTATCTATATATTAATTCATTCCTTTTTAATTGTACTTTAATTACACACAGAAAAGAAAGCAACAAGGAATTAAACACACCGTGCAAGGCTTGTTATGACTTATTAAGTCTCTTTAAAACTTACCGGTAAACAAAATTATGTATTAGGTACTGAATGATTTTTAAAATGAACTAAGAGGAAATGTGTAAATAAAACTGAGTTATATGATCTGAATGAAGTCTACCCAAGTGCTCAAGAAGAGTCACTTCTCTGCATCTATGAGCTGTTTATACAGACCAAGATCAAATTATGTGGTTCTGTTCCAGGGGATGCTGAACTCCCTGTTACATCCCATAATATATTGCACTGCACCTTTTATATTATTACAGTTCGGTCATTCCCACATATTTCTGAAAATGTATTATGTATTTTCATAGATCTGATATGCCAGTATTGATATTTCAATATATCACTAAAGAATACAATCACTGAATTTTCCTGATTTAAGGCCTCTATTACATAAGAACTTCCTTCATGTAGCAGGTAACATGAAGGGAAACACCTGGAGTGGCTTTTTCTTAACGCATGGCACAATTATTCAGACTGGAAATCAGCCTCCTTTTGTTGCACCACAGTAATTCATGGAACTGGCATTTAATTAAAAATGGATAATTGGATAATAAATAAATAAATTGGATAATTAAAAAATCTAACCCAATTATTATTAATCACCTTGATAGCATCTTATGTATGTATCTTATATTGAGGCCTTAAGTCATAGAGTTGATCACTGCCCAGAGAACCTCCTAGAGCAAGGGTGTCAAACTCAAAGCCTGGGGGCCAGATCCAGCCCATGGGATGCTTAGATCTGGCCTGCAGGGCTGCCCTGGAAACACCAAAGGACTGGCCCACAGTGCCTCTGCCAACAAAAACAGAGCTCACGAGAGCTGCGGGCAGCCCTTCCAAGCTCCGTTTTCACTGGCAGAGGGTTGCAGAAGGCCGTCGCAGCCGAAATGGAGTGTGGGAGACAATTTTAACTGGCAGAGCACTCGGGCCACCACAGATGACCCCAACATCAGGGACATCGAGCTGGCCACACCCATCCTGGCCATACCTACTTTGGTCCCCCAAGGTCAAACACAACCCTGATACGGTCCTCAATGAAATCAAGTTTGATACCCCTGTCCTAGAGGGAGATGGGAAGTTTAGAAACCTGAAACATAAATGTAAAATAAATAAATCAGAAATATAAATAAATTGTAAAACTGGGGATTTCCAAATGTTGAATGAGTTGGTAACGTTCCAATGTTGGTAATGTTGAAATGTCTTTCCCTGGGGAACAGGAAGACTTTGTGATAACTCCCTTACTGTGGTTAACATCCTCCTCCCTTGTTTTGTATGCTTTTTTATAGTAATTATTTTTGATGCATATATTGTTTTTTAATTCAATGTTGTACGCCAGTCAGAGTCACTTCACGTGAGATGGACTATACAAATCAGGTAAGTAAAATAAACAAAAATAAATTGTTGCTGTAGTCTAATAGCTGAAGCAGCTTCCCCCAGCCTGGCATTCTCATTCTCAGATATGGTGAGATTCCCAAATTCAACAGTCTAGTCAGTATGCTAAGCATTATACTCCCATAACACCTGGATGGCAACAAATTGTGCAACATCTAGAAGGCAACAACCTGGGCAAGGACTGAGCATAGCAAATTTCTACAGTGCTTTAACATTCAACTTAGCAAGTGTTTTAACAGAAAATCACAACAGTTGAAATTATAATTGTTTTTACTTTATTTGTCAGCTTGCTGGTAATTCTTACTATTTCACCACATTAGTTCTTTCAACAACCAGTAATGGAGGAGATAAAGGATTTGGTGATGGGCAGACAAGGGGGATTTAGAAATCCCATTTCTAACAAGAATACAACCACACTTTAGTTGTATTATTTTTTCAACCTGAGAGATTTCTTAAGTAAAACCCGAAGTGTGGGAGTATCAGCTCCCACTGGAAAGTATTTACTCTTTCCTTTTAGTTCTTTTCATTATTAAAAATAATCCAGTCCTTGTGGTGCTTTCTCATACGCAGAAGATAACAAAGAATTTTTTTTGTCCCAGAGGAGAAAAAGAAAAATGGAAGCAATTCAATACACAGGGGTATTGATGTGTCATTCAAAAGGCAGATGAAGATCAGGAAACCAAAAAATCAAACAGCCTCCCCTTCTTTCTCTTTCCTCAGCCCTGCTCCTGTTTTGTCCTATATGGCCACTTTACAGTGGTTAAATATACCTGAGAATAACAACCACTGAGTTTATTTTATTTATTTATTAATCAAAGTTATGTACCTGCCCATTTTACTGAAAGCGATTCTTGAAACAATCACATAAAAAGCAACAAATAAAAACAAAAATACAACAATCTATATTTAATAAATATCATAAAAGCAAAAGATACAAACCATAGTAGAGAGAGAGGATAAAAATGGCTACCTCGGTAATAGAGCCACCTGAGCCAATTTCCGGTTCCCTGGGAGTCCCAGGCCTGATAACATAACCAGGTCTTGATGGCCTTCCAGAATATATAAAGGTTGAGCTAATCTAAATTTCAAGCGGAAGAATATTCCATAAGGCAGGTACTATGTCAGAAAAGGCACATCTCCTGGGACCCATCAAATGAAGATCCCTAATTGATGGTACCACAACATGCCTACTCTGCCAGATCTAACGGTGTAGGTTGAGGTAACGGGGCAGTTAAATCTTTGAAGGTTCTGTCTTAAGGTCCAGATCCCACAAACAACCTGATTCCCATCTCTATTGCAAAATATATATAAAATAAACTATAAATACATAAAAAATTGGGCAATGCCAAAACAAACATGGGGATTATTTGTTGCTGATCTGCCAAGGCCATCAGTACAGAAAGACAGAGAGAAGACAGTGAAAGGAAGGACAGCTTGTCAATCCATTTTATCTTTTTGAAACAGGAGAAAACCACAAAGCACAACCAAAGCAAGATTCCCAGGAGAGGAATTGGTTTTATATTGGTTTTTATATTGGTTTTTTTTACAGGGTAGTCATTTTCAATAAGTCTTCACCACATACATTTTATGCAGCAGGAAACAGACTATTGAATCCAGCATACTAGAGTAGTTTCTTCTGGAAGCATTAACATTTTGTGGCAAATTAGAAATTCAGTCTAAACAAATGATGATTGCGGCACTTAGAAAGATAGCTTGCTTCAATTATGGTCCTTTTTTTTTTTTGCAACTAACTTACACCTGGATGCTACGACACAAGAGAGGGAGCAATGCATACTGGATAATTAGAAAAGAGTCAAAAGGTTGTTCAGTGCTGCATGTTGCTCTTTAAATCAATATATCCCCATCAATTAGTTTATAAATAATGAAATATCACATAAGACATAAAAACAAACATGGATAATATAAACCAAATGTGACGATTCGTGCACTGTTACAATGCATATAATTGTATCGCATAATGCAAGTTATTTTCTTCACTGCCAAAGGCCTTTAGAAATACCAGGAGTTCTCTTACATCATTCAAGCTATACTGTACTATCTTTTGCCTAGTAGTGCCAACAGTGATTGGCAATGATTCATATGGTTTCATGAAGGATTTTTCACCCATCTGATGTGGGTCTACAAACAAAACAAAAAACTCCCACCCTGGGAACTTCTGCAAAGCATTCATTGACTGTAGAGCTATAGTATGCCTTTTCTTTTGCATCTCTTCTTAGAAAGAGATTTGTCTCTTAAGACAATCAGTTCCCAAACATTGCAGTGACTAATGAATCTAGACCCAATCCAAGGTTGTTGTTTTTTTAAAAAAACAACAGTTTTACATAAATAGAACCCAGATATTTGTGGTCTACTAAGCTTATATTTAAATCTTCTGCTTATTTCTAGATTCATCATGGCTCAAGACTACAACCTTAATCATGCAGAAGAACAGCAGCATATATATTTTAAAAAATCCCTAGAAGAAAGCCCCCATTTGAGCATATATCAATGGTAGGCAGACTTTATACCACAAACTGTTTTCAAAAGAACATATGAGCCATGGTAGCCCAGTGGTTAGAATGCAGAATTACAGGCGAAATCTGCATTCCCAGTGCCAGGAATTCGATCCTGACTGACTCAAGGTTAACTCAGCCTTCCACCCTTATGAGGTTGCTAAAATGAGGACCCAGATTGTTGGGGGCAATATGCTGACTCTGTAAACTGCTTATAGGGGACTGTAAAGCACTACGAAGTGTTATATAGGTCTAAGTGCTATTGCTGTATAAAATATTGCATATTTTCTGTTGATTTATTTAAATCTTCATGGTTTTAGACAAGACAAAATCCATTCTCTTTTGTAATTTAATGAATACATATATTTGGGACTTTTAAAAAGTGTCTAATAAAAGTCCATCAAGTTTTACCTATTATTCTGCATGATACAAAAGTATGCCAGTATCATATACTCATCAGGGTAATTAGGATCATCATTTTAAAAATAAACCGACTGTAAAGTTGGGACAAAACAATGACAAATATGGACTGGGATATGGACTGGTGCTTACTGGACAGATGTTTCAGAACGATCTGGGACATCTTCTTTTGTGATTATAAACTATGAATTACCATAGAAGTACTATTTCATCAATTTTTGAGGAATCTCTGCGTATGTCACAGGTCTGATCATTCTATTTAAGATAGTTGGAGACATTTACAATGGCATTGTCTTCTTGAAACTGATGAGGTTTGAATGGATAAAAGTAGATACATTCTAATGTAAGTCTATAACGATTCAGAAATGTTTTGCTAACATGGTCAGACTTCATGCATCCATCATTGCAAAGTTTGTCCATCAACATTCACCTCCACTTCTTAGACAGTAAAAAATAATAATGACTGCCTAATTCTCTTGTTGGATTAGACAGAATAGAAGAAGCTCTGGCAAGGTGAGGACCATGTTTGATATGGAGATCTCTGCAGGAATAAACCTATGGTACCTGATGTTTCTACTCAACATTAAGCACATAATGGGACATTTTGGATATGGGACAGAAGTTTGAATATTACCTTGAATCCTCTGGACCCAGATATATTCCTTAGTCAAGAGGCTCTAAGATTGGCCCTTCAGGCTGGCAGGCTGGAATTTGTGCAATATCTATCTTTTAATTCACCCCACCTCTAATTTAGGAATGCTTTCTAAATAACATCCATAGAATCAACTACTTAAAATATGGCCTCCCCACATTAATTATTAAAACTTTGTAAAACGTTGTTTGCTAATTATTATTTTTTAAGTGTACTGAGCAACAGACAAAGCTAGGAACACTTCTTCCTACAAAATGCAATCATAATAGCCCCAAATGGCAAAGGAATGGATAGCCTGATGACAAAAATCTGATGGTGAAAATAAGCCCATGATGCTCAACTGCTGGCATTTTTGGAAGTCTTTAAGATCATAGTAGCAAGTAGGACTGCTCAGCTAATCAGGAATGGCACCTAGGCTGCTAAGGACATTTACGGTGCAAATTATAATCATGAAATGATAAATTCAGACCTGAGTCAGCAAAGGCAATGAAATACAAACTATGCTGTTTATTTTTAAAGGTTTCTCATTTCAGTTTTATTTTACTTGGCTGAAGCACAAAAAAATGTTTCCTCATCTGACCAGAGAGGCTGACCTTGGCTTGAGAAGGGCCAGTGCAGGCCTGGATTCTGTCCTCCAGTGGTTCATCCTTCCAAGGGCTTGTCTTCTTAAAATGCAAAAGAATGTTCGCTGGAGAATGCTGGAATTGTTAAGAACCAAACCACAGGGGCCAAAAGATTGGGAATGTTATGCCTTGAAAGATAAACTGTTCTAAAAACACACCCGACATTCCCCCCCCCCTCCTATTTGTCCAAAGCTCCTTGACAAATTATGCTCTTACAAGAACCATTTTCTGAATCGCTTGAAATTATTCTTACTTAGAAAAACTTTTTTTTCTTTTTTTTGTATGTCATGTGCTTCAGAACTTCCTTCATAACCATATGTGAGACATAGTAGGGTCTTTCTGTGTAAGATTTTGGAATGAATGAGAAGGAGCTGAACTCAACACTTATTTAAAAGAGACTCAATAGATTATGGGTGTCCTTCTGGATAGCTTTGAAAGACTCTTTTATTGGACATTGAATTGTTTCTTACTCAGCCTAGTTACCATTCTCTGAAATCTATACAACCTCACTTGATGTGGAAATACCTGGCCCGTAGAATTGCCAAATATCAGATACGGCTGAATGAATAACATCATCAGCATCAGCATTACCTAACTGAGGTTGAGCAAGTTTTGAAAGTGCACATATATGACCAAACATACAAGCACACTTTTATAGGATTGAGCACTTTGATCTCCCACCTCTGTAGACAGTTATTTGATGCATTGAGGCATATATCACTGATCTGATAGAATTAACTATCTTAGTTTAATAAGAGTACATATGCACATAAATCATTTTTATCAACTTGAATGAAGGTGGCTTTATTTCTCCACTCCACGGAGTACGGCCCTTTGTCTATAAAGGAAAACTGGGACTAAGGTTCAAAATGAACGGCTTCCTCAAATAAGGCACAGCCTTATTGCTGACATAGTGTAATTCAGAAAATTTTGCAACTTGTTCCCAAGAAAGATTGTTCCCAAACTATGTCACATCATATAATACCGCATTGTGTGTAGTAACAGAGATCCATAGATATGAGTCATGGTGGCCCAGTGGTTAGAGTGCAGTGCTGCACGCTATTTCTTCTGACTGCTGGCTACCTGCAGTTTGGCAGTTCGATTCTCATCGGCTCAAGGTTGACTCAGCCTTCCATCCTTCAGAGGTCGGTAAAATGAGCAATCTATCCAGAAGGATTCCCATAATCTGCTGAGTCTCTTTAAAATGATTTTTGGTGGGGGGGGCCAATATGCTGACTCTAAACTGCTTAGAGAGGGCTGTGTATTTAAGTTTAAGTGTGATTGATATTGCTATTGGAAGGGACAAAATCTTTCAGCTATGGAGAGTACACATTCCTGATCATGTTATTAGACAAACAATAGACATTCTTGCCAGTATATAAATTTTGACAAATAAATAAAATAAATAAATAAATAAATACTGTGAAATGGTAGGTGGCTTTATTTGAAGAAGAATTTTTAGGGGTAACCCTCTAGCTATGAAATTCACCTACTTTGCTGAATTTCAGACCTTTTTATTTTATGCCAGGCATTTAATTTGTTACCCAAACTTCATTTCCCTGTTATATGTCTAAGAGATGTCTCCTAAAATTGCTTTTTTCTCTCCACTTTTAATATTTGTTGTTTATACCTTAGCCTCTTTTTCTTTGCTATATTAAAACCCCTTGATTTTATGGATTTCTACTGATATATGTCAGCTGTACAGCAGAATAATTTTCAAGCTGAACAAATGAATATCCCCTTATTTAGATCCATCTAAAACTCCTATGACTTTTTAATAGTTTGTGTTTCTAAGTAATCAAGCTTCATCTACACATCTGCTTGGATCCCAATCATACCATAAATTTCACACTGAAAGTTGTATTTCTGACACAAAGGAAACAGATCCAGACACTCCTTCCCTCTTAGGAGTTGATAACTGATCTCCTGTTGGTAACAGATACAGAACTGCATGTGATTCCCTCGTAATTTTATTCCACATTATTATGTTTCATTAAGGTGTTGTTTGTGCTAATGACTTGTCTTAGATGATTTTGCTTATCTACCTAATTTATTGCCCCAGGTAATAAGCTCTCAATGCTCTGCTCATTATCTATAACAAGTTGGAAACAATTTATATGGGCTTGCATCTCTTCCATTTTAATTTCTCTCCTTCAGATTTACTTCTGGTTCACTGAACAGCATGTAGTTCAGGTATTCCTTAGCAGAAAGAAATGGAAAGGACAGACAAGGGAAGGTGATATGTAGTGCAAAAAATGAATGAATCCATTCGTTTTTGAAAAATAAATGAGAGGGTGAAACTAAGTCTAAGCTTCATTGTTTTCTTGTAGATGTTTCATTACCCAAACTAGGTAACATCATCAGTAATGCTACCACTGATTCTAGATTCCACAAATTCATAGATAATGGTGAGCTCTGTAGTTTGAATGAATGCCATTAATATATCCTTTAGCCAAGTCAGATTAAATAAAGAGAATGCATTGCTCAGGTTGCAGAAGAGGCATCTGATTAAACATCTGCAACTGCTCATATAAAGATAGGGAGATAGGAACCTTGTCCAAGAATGAGTGATAAAGGGAGAGCTCTATCATCTTTTGTATTCCCATTGAGAAGGGATATGTTTGCCTGTAAATCAACAGATAGAACTGGTGTTGCTAGTCTTCTGTCTCTTGTCAATGCAAAATAAATTTCCTCCTAAAATTAACTGCAACACGGCTGGTTTAATTTCTTGTATCATCATACTGGGCTTTTACTATTTAAATAGGTCTTTTATTTTTAAACTGATCATATTTTAGTACCTTCTGCTCTGCTCTACATTCCTATTTTATTTTTAATTTCATTTTATACTGGTTCATCTTACTCTCTGATCCTTTCAAATATTATTCAAATTTCCCAGTTTTAGGATGACAGTCATTTTAGCTTTTAGCTCTTTTAAGCAAAGGACAACAAATAACTGCATGTTACAATAACTATGACAGGGCTCACAAAAGGGAGCTGCTATAAAATGTGTCTGGAGGATTGGTTTGAAGCTGGGGTTAAGAAAGGTTAAGAAGACTGCATCTCTGTCTGCAGAGAAGGAAATTTGTGAGGTATCTGGGAAAAATAGCAGCAATTATTCATACAATCTGTTACAGGAAGAAAGATAGAATAACTGAGGATCAATGGGCATTTTGTGTGGGGCTTTGTAATATATCTTTTGAATTAGATACTATATTTCATACTATGAGACCAGGAAATAGGACAATGATCAGAGACAGGAAGTAGATTAAGGTTCAAAATGTGCAAGTCCCTGAAAGTGTTTTCACTGCCAATCATGTCATAGAGGCTCCCTGTATCCCTGTCCAATCTTGCTGCCGCTTGTTCACTTCCTAAACCTACTACAAGCATTGTTAAATTTCAACCTCTCTAGTCCTAGCGAGAATGTCTATTGGGAACCAAGGCTAGAACTTCTAACTCAGCTATAAATATACTTGGAATGTAATAGATTGTGCATCCCTGTGTAAGCAATTCAATAAGCACCAAACTGGGAAAACCCCCAAACCCTATAAGTTCTACATTGTCCAGCAAGCAATTCAAAATTGTGTCAAATCATTCTGATAAATCTTCATGGCACACATAAATGTGCACACACTTTTTACATGCTTTTAAAATAAAAAATAGGCTAGAAAACTGAAAGACAATTAGCTATGTGCAAAGGGCATTGTCAGATTATACATCCAGGGCTTATTCAATAAAACGAGTGCTTGTTCAGTTTCCTAAAAAGTAATGAAACTACTAAGAGCTAGTGATTGCCCATTTATAATATTCATCACTTGACAAGTTTCCTGGATCTCCAAATGTCACAATCACAGCTCCAGTAACATCCTGAAATAGAGTTTAGCACTTTCTTTCTTACTTGTCAAAGTACTTTATGACAAGGACACTTACTCCTTTTTCCCCGAGGCAGAGTAGAAAAAGAAAGGATAATACTGTTGAATTCAAATAATTCAAGGGCGAGCGTGTGTCTTGGTTTATGTTTTTATTCAGTTCAGGGTGATCTTAAGTTGGTTTTGTTTTAATGTAAATTTTATTTGTGTTTGTTCAACAATAAGGGTTTCTCAGTCAGATGGGCAAACATGCAAATTGGATAATACAGTGACTGAAAAGGTCATAAAAACGTTACAGTTAATCTTCTATATACTATAAGTCAGGGGTCTCCAACCTTGGCAACTTTGAGACTTGCAGATTTCAACTCCCAGGATTCCTCAGCCAGTAAACCTGGCTGAGGAATTCTGGGAGTTGAAGTCCACAAGTCTCAAAGTTGCCAAGATTGGAGACCCTGGTCTAAGTAGTCCTTACTTAACAATATCAATTAGGCATGTAATTTTGGTCATTGGTCATTGTGGTTGTTAAGTGGATCACCATTATTATTATTATTATTATGTATTATTTATTTAGATTTATATACCACCCCTCTCCTAAGAAGGGACTCGGGGTGGTGTACAACCATTTAAAACAGAAACAATAAATTAAACAATTAAAAACAGATTAAAAAGA
>JAEANM010007148.1:0-17981 GCA_017656035.1 Myanophis thanlyinensis
GTTTATGCAGGTCTAGGTCTGTTCGGATCTTTTCCCGTGTAAGTTTGAGAATATCTTTGCAACGTTTCAGCGAGATCCCACTCGCCATCTTCAGGCAAAAAGCAGAAGGCACCAGCCTGAAAATGACAAGTGGGACCTCGCCAAAACGTTGCGAAGATATTCTCAAACTTACACGGGAAAAGATCCGAACAGACTTAGACCTGTAATGAAGTATGAGTATATACATATACATTATATATGTAGGTCTAGGGGTATTCGGGTCTTTTCCCATGTAAAATTGAGAGTATCTTGGTAGATATCTTGACAGCAACCAGCCCAGCACACCAAACCCCACTACCAGTATTTATAGAGAGACGGCAACTCTGGTCACACACTGGTCACACACTGCTCGCACTAGCGCGAAGCTGAATGCACCAGCCTGAGGATGGCGAGTGGGACCTCGCCAAAACGTCGCCAAGATACTTCTCAATCTTACACGGAAAAAGACCCCAACATGCCTAGATCTACATACTTGTACCCGTGAAAATCTACGAAAACATACTACCTATCTATACACACATACATACACACATATTTATGTATATGTATTACACATGTGTACGGGATGTATGCATGTACATGTGATATGTATGTGTGTATATTTTACACACACACTACAGGGTTTTTGTGCCTTGAAAGAAATGCCTTCCAGAAAGAAAAGTTTACACAAACATTTTAACAAGTGATTTGCAGACTCAAACTAAATCCGAGCTATTTATGTCTGTTTTGGTATGTGTCGTTCAATCCACTTGGCTTTGGTAAGTGTCGTATCCAAGGCAGGACTACGACTCGCCCTCTCCATTTCTGGACTGATGTCTTAATTGTTTCATCAAACGAGCTCCCATGTCTCATTTTCAAGGGCAGTATTGAAGCAAACCAAAGCAGGTCTGGTTTTGGGACTTCAGGGATGCACCTGTTATTTTTCTTATCCATCATATGGATCCTATACATTTCTGGATTTTTCAAAAATATTAATTTTCCTTTCTCAAGTTGTTTGTACAGTCCTTGAATTTATTGGCAGCCTTTCATTCAATTTCTGATAGGTGCAACCCCGCAGGTTATGCTTTAGGAAACAGTCCTTAAAAGCCATCTTTAACGGCTTTCAATCAATAAGAACAGATTTTTCTTCTTCTTCTTCTTCAGAATCTTGCATTTCCAAAAGTCCACATCTGCATTCTAATATTCATCCTCCAATGGCATATACAGTGGAGATAGAAAATCTATACTCTCCTGTTAAAATTCCCGGGTTTTGAGATATAAAAGTCAGACCAAGATAAATCACTTCAGAATCTTTTCCACCTTTAATGTAACATATAAGCTGTACAATTCAATTGAAAAACAAACTGAAATCTTTTAGGGGGCACCGGAATAACCTTAAAATTTAGATTAGCGTGGCTGCATAAATTTTCATACCCTCTTAAAAGTAGGGATGAGGCTATGTTCAGAATTAACTAATCAGACTCAAACTGATGCTAAATGTTAGTCAGTAGACACTTGCCATTAATTAAAGCTATGCTGGCTGAGGAATTCTGGGAGTTGAAGTCCACAAGTCGTAAAGTTGCCAAGGTTGGAGACCCCTGGTTTACGGGCATACATCTTTATGCAACCATGTTATTGTAGATTTTTATTGTGTTTCTTCTCCCGAAAAGATTTGTTTTTAATTGAATTGTACAGTTTATATATTAAAAATTCTGAAGTTATTTATCTTGGTCTGATTTTTTTTTTTTTTTTTTTTTTTTTTGCCTCCCAAAACCGGCATTTTAACAGGAGCATATAAACTTTCTATATTCACTGTATTTTCAGAGCATGGCAACTGAACTATTCCTGTCTCAATCGTTTAGGACAGTGTTTCTCAACTTTGACAAATTTAAGATGTCTGGACTTCAACTCCCAGACTTCTCCAACCGGACTCCAAGCCGAGAAACACGGATTTTAAATAGTTGATGTTCCATCATCTCGTCCTTGCCCTGAGTACGGTCTATGGGCGTTTTGCACCCTATCTTCTCTTGAAATTGTCCATACTTCTGGCAGAATTGGTACTTGGTTATTCCGTCTTCTCCCAACTATTAATGTCCAATCACAAATACATATCAATATGAAACGTGAAATGGATCCCGTGGTCTACAGCTCTTTTTCAGAAAGAATGCTTCGTCTCCAGAGAAATCCCAGCAGGATCAATGATCAGAATTGGGCATTTTTGTCACCGGAGGCCAGTAGAACTGCTTTTGTAGTTTTCTGAAGCCTCCAAGATGACTGAACTGTTAACATACTGGGTCTTGTTTATTTTATGTCTGCAATGTTTAAAACAGCTCCTGCACTTGGCAAATATTCTATTGAATCACAAACTTGTTAAGCTGGGCAATTTCCAGCGGAGGAAAAAAGCATATTGACAGATGAAGGCTGACAGTTTAAGAGTAGATACTTTTCTGGATGACATTCTGCCCCAATTACCTACTAACCTCATATTGTATTCATATACATTTGAAAGACCCATCAGACTTTCTCTATGACGGATGGGGTATGTGTGTGTTAAAACTTCCTTTGTAACTTTGTAGCATCCTCTTGGATTTTTTTAAATATTTAAACTGGATTTAATTTGCAAAGAGTAATACTGATGTATCCAAGTGGAAGCTTGAATGAACCCAAATGAAAGCTTAAAATGAAAGTTAATTTATAAACCAAACCAAAGCCACTAGGTATATTGGAAATAAAAAAATATGCTTTATTTTTTAAAAAAACGGGACAGACCATTTATAAAACATGGAATTGCATTCTATAATTCACACCCAGAATCTTAACAATACAAGGAAGCAGATGAAAAGCTCTCTATTATATGTATTTTCTTGTGATATAATCTTCAGGTAATGTAATGTTTGGAACATGTGTCGAGTTTCTAATCTTCTGTTCTTGTGTAAATTCATTTTTGTTTCCTACCTTAAGTTTATGATAGTGTAAAGAAGAAACATCACTAAAGCAGCTAACAAAAGTACAGGTAGGGATTGTTATGTATGATTAATTCCTCATGAACTTAAGTGGCTGGTCTTAACAAAAGTATTTCGTGAGAAAAACAAACATTTACTCGAATAGGAAAAGCTACCCTACAGAAGTAGTTTATGTAACTTGCCACATTTCCTTCTTGGTAATCTCAACCAATCCGTTTTCTCTCTTTTTTGTGTATTCTGTATTAATACAACCATCTAAGTGTGTTGCAATCAAGGCTTGTGATTCACAATACCACTAGCATAGTTCTTCCACTTACTTAAGCATTCCAAAACAGAAACATTGACAGAATAAACACTCGCTTTAATATGTTAAACATCTCTTGGGGAATCAAGAAAAACTGCAAATGTTTGGCCCCAAACAACCACCAAGACTCCTTGAATGACATTCAGATTATCTCTGTCCATTTTTTCTTTTAAATTACTTGAGGATCCAGAACTAGAGTATTTCAGGTGTAAGTCTCAAATTTATCTTGTGATGAATTTCTCTGAGCAACTGCTCAATTTGCACTAGTCTGAGACTTAAAGAATGGGAGAAAACAATAACTTTCACTCATATAATTATATGTACACACATATAAAAGCATTATAACTAGGTGAAGTTATGCATTTCCAGCTCCAGTCCATCCCTATTGTGGAAATGCAACCCCCAAGGGTAAGTAATTTTCAGAATTACCTCTGTGGTTGAAGTTTTTTAGCAGTATTTTTTATTATAAAATAAAATACTCAGTTTGATTACATTTTTTTCAGATATTTTACACCAGGTGGAATGTCTTTTCTCCCTATCTAATTTCAACATACACATTAAATGAAATAAAGCTACTAATTCTTCTCTTAGTCATTTTCCCAGCCTGTTCAATGGATTCAGATGGAGGATAAAGTTGATCTAATTCTTGAGCTCGTATTTTAAAGTTTATCCTAAGAAAAGAGGTTTTAGAGTTGTCAAGTTAAATGGCTGTATTGTATAGTAGTCCCCCAGTTTTACATTATCTCTTCTCAAGATCAGCCCCTTAAGCCAAATTTGTATGCAAGCCAGAACAGTATTATTAAATAATACCATGTAAAACAGTATCATGTAATGAACTCAATCTCCTGTGTATTTAATTCCAATTTTGTACAACAGCCTCAATTATTAACTATGTCTTCAAATGGGGTGAACTTAACTTGGGAAATTGTTGTATTGTGTAAAATGACTCTGATTTTAAAGAATGGTTTGAGGGTTGGAAGTGAAAGCGGAAATACCTCAGTTAAACCAAGAGAAAAAGCCCTACATATAAACAATGTCAGACTCACACTCACTAGAAAACCTCACTCTGTCTGGGGGAACTCACTTTGTCTTTAAGCAGTTGGTGAAAAATAAAGGCCCTCTCAGTGCTATTGGAGAGCCCTACTCTTGTTGTAAATGACTGATAACGCTCACCAAATCCAGTTATTTTATTTGATTCCTCAAATAGACACAGAATTGAAAACTGAATTTGGTTTCACTTGATTCCACCATCCCCCAAACTTAAGGGTGGTCCTACTCCCAGGCAAAATTGCCAGGCACCCAGGTAAGTCCTTACCTTAGCAAGTCTTCAAAATTACGACAGCCCTTTCCCAGAGGTACTTAAGACCCGGGTCCAAAGTTTCATCTGCTCCCCCCCCCATCTGCCCCCAAAGTCACATGACTGCATTTCAGGCACTCGGCAATCGGCCCACATTTACAATATCCTACCAGCCACACGACATTTTACGTTTTTAGATAAATGGGCATTTACCCTATAGTTTTAGCAAAACAGGCCTGCACAGCAAATTGGTTTTGCTTAACGACTGCTGCCAGAAAAGATACTAAAAAAAAAAAAATCAGGTTGGTCATTAGGGTGATCCACTTTACAATCATCATGACCTAACGATCATAACAAGCTATTAGGTTATGGCTATAAATTGAGGATGACCTGTACATACCATACTTCCCTCTTTCTTAAGGAAATTAAAAAGCCTCTAGGTATACGTCAGAAAACCGGAATATCAAGCATGCTGTCATGTTATTGAGATGGCAGTTGACATATCTGTATATCAGTACACAGTAAGAAGAGCCTCCCAGATTCTTCAGAGGATTGCAGTTGATCCAGAAGAAAACTTGGGACTTTCAGCACCATTGCAAGATCTGTATCAACAGCAAGACATTTTACAAGGATGCTCAGAATACGATATTTGGGTCTTCTATGACATGGAACTGGCCTTCCAGCTAGCTATAATTCTATCTATCTTTTCCTTCCTTTTAATTGAAAGCCACCCAATCTTTGATGTCAGGCAGCCTTAAAATTAAAAGAAAGGAAACCATTCAGTTTACAGCATTGAATTCAAAGACAGAAACAGTGGTGAAAACCTTGGAAGGGTCTAATTAAAAAAAAGAAATGCTCTCAAAATGACTGCCATCTGCAGGGTTATATACATCTGTGTCATCTGTTTTGCAGGAAGGCAATTGCTTCAACTGTGTCAACACCTACTAATATATAAACCTACCATATTAAGGCATTGTACTTCAATTTAATTCTGCCCCACCCCACAAAGCCCAATAATCTCTCACCATAGTGGTGGAGGTGAACAGTATAAGCCTATTATATTGATCAATGCAGCTCTGGCCTGGAGCCAGATCTGGTTATCTATTCCAGTTTTCTCCACCCAAAAATGACAGGGATTGACTCAAAGATGTGGGAGTTATGGTATCGAGCAGTGTTGTCCCTGGATTGGGAGGTGACAATAAAGCTGCAGGGGAAGAACAAAGAGACTATCATACTAGCAGGAGCATCCATGATGTGGATGGAGTAAATCCTAATGGTCTTTCAGCCACTGACACAGCTCCTAGTGAAAAGGGAGCTCTCCACTGTTCAAAATTGGGAACATGGAACATCAATGGCTTACATCTAGGAAAGTTGAACATTGTTAAAGAATAGGCTCAACACTGATATACCAGGCATCAGTCAACATTGATATACCAGGTATTAGTTAAGCTCATTGGATTGGCTTTGGGTTCTTCAACTCCGATGGTCATATAGTATACTATTCTGGCAGTGATACCATCAGAAGAGGTTTCATACTGCATAAGAAAGTTGGCCAAAGCATATAAGTTTGCAGTCAGTGACAAGGTACTGGCAACACATATCAACAGAAAACCTCACAACATAACAATTCCACAAATTCATGCTCCCACTGCAGACTCAGTGGTAGAGCACATCAACAAATTCTATGCTGAAATTCAGGAAACTCTGAAATAAATACCAAAGAAAGACATTTATCTATATTATTGGAGTTTCCGATGCAAAAGTGGGAGAAATGGAAGAGAAGAGGATCACAGTGAACGAAATGAAGCAGACCATCTGATTCAACTAAGCACAGTGAACATGTGGTTTGAACAACACAAATGGCAACTATCACACTTGGGACTTCAGATGGAGAACCCAAATCGACTACATATTATGTCAAAAGAAGTGGAAAAGTTCCATCCTCACCGTGAAAACATTCCCCGGTGCAGATTGTGGGTCAGACCATGAACTGTTAGCTGCCAAGGACAAGTTCAGATGTTGTATCCATGATTCAAAAATGTGAGGCCGAGAAGATTCCTCCAGCATCTGCAGTTGAAGTTCAGAACAGATTTGAACTGTTCAATATCATAGAACGACAACCAATTGAACTATAGGAGGAAAATAAAAACAACTGCCACTGAAATAGCCCAAGAACACACAGGAAGCCAAAGATATTGGCCAGGTGAAGACAATGAAGACAGTAGAAGAAAGAAGGAAAGCAAAAGCCATTGGTGGCAAGGAAGAAATATGGAACTCTAAATGCAAAGTTCCAGAGAGAAGCAAGAAAAGTTGAAGAAAAATACTGGGCTAAACAATGTAAGAAGCTAGAGGGAAAAGCCATGAGAGATCATATACGAGAGTGTTTTACTTAAGTGAAGAAGACCAGAAACTGGCAAGAAAGGCTATATGGTCAGAGGACGTGATGGGCAGGAATTGCATGACCAACAAACAATCACAGAAAGATGGTGGAAATATGCAGAACAACTTTATGCAAACAAATAAATAAGGCCAAGCCACAAGAGGAGAACTTGACCTATCAGAAATGAAACCAGATATCCTGGAGGAGGAAGAAGCATGGACACTACCTAACCACAAAGTCCCAGGAGTTGATGAAACTCCTGCAGAGTTGCTGAGATCACTGCCAGCCAAAGTACTCACAGCACTTTGCCAAAGTGTATGAAAAACTGGCCAAAAGAATGGGGGGAAAAAATCAATTATTTATCCCAAAACCAAAGAAAGGTGACACGAAAGACTGTTCCAACCACTGAACCATAGCCTTGATACCACACAAGTAAAATTCCCTTGAAGGTAATCCAGCAACATTTCAATCCAATTGCGAACAGCCTAATACACAAGCAAGATTTTGGAAAGGAAGGGGAACATTTGCTCATATTGCCAATCTACATTGGATGGTGGGAAAAGTAAAGGAATACCCAAAAGACCGCTAACATGTGCTTCATTAACTACACAACAGCCTTCAATTGGGTTGACCATGACAGGATCTGGAACTGCCTCAAAGAACTAGAAATATCAATCACACCACATCCAGCTCATTCGGTCATAGTATTCTGATCAGGCCATATGGAGATCCAAAATGGTTCAGAATTTGGGGAAAAAAAAATCACATGACAATGTCGTATCCTATCACCTATACTGTTCAACATGCATACAGAAATAGTTACAAGAAATGCACATTTGGAGGAATCTACCATTGGGGTTAAAATCAAAGGTAGGAATATCAACAACCTCCAATTGGCAGACGATACAACATTACTCGTGGAAAACAAGCAGGATCCGAAGTGGTTAATCCTGAGAGCCAAAATGAAAGTGAAAAATTTGGACTGCACCTTAACATCAAGAAAACAAAGATAATGACAACTGCAGAGAGCACACAGGTCAGAGTGCAGATCCACAACCAGACCATCAAAACAGTAAAGGAATTCATCTTCCTGGGCACAAAAATAGACCAAAGTTGGGGCTGCAGCTCTGAGTTTGCAAGGTGTATTGCACTTGCAAGAACTGTAATGTCTGGTATGGCTAACACCTGGAAGATTAATGACATCAACCACACAACCAAATGCAGATTAGTTGACGCAATAATTTTCCCAATTGCTACTTATGTCTAATCTGAAAAAGGCAGATAGGAGAAAGGTGGACATCTTGGAACTAAGGTGCTGGAGGCCACTATTACGGATCCTATGGATTGCAAAAATAGCAAAGAAATCCTAGCCCAAACCTCACCCAAAATATCACTTAAAGCCAAGATCTCCAAACAGAGGCTGTCATACTTTGGTCATGACTCACACAAAAATTCAATCATGCTGGGAGTGATCAGTGGACAAAGGCCGCTCTAGTACGCTCTAGTGAAGATGACACTGGGACAAGCCTGGCAGATCTGAAGGAGGCGGCTGGAGACAGAGGGACATAGAGTACTGATCCATAGAGTGGCTGAGGGTTGGACATGACTAAAAGGCTGACAACTTCATTTTGGCTGCTTCAAGTTTGGAACACTTTCAGAAAATTCAAGAGCCTTTTATGAACTTAAGATGGACATTCTGAGCTTAACATGATTTAAGGCATGTGAGTCTAACCTTTCGGTTTGCCTGGGCCACAGTGAGTGAAGAGGAATTCTCTTGGGCCACATATAAAATATAACCTGTAGTTATACTGCGTATAACTATGTGATTTATATAAGGCACCTAATAAGGTTAAAATTTTACGATATTGGGCCATGGATCGGATGGGCATGGCTGATTTAAGCCATGTAGCATTCCTCATTTTTAATTTCTATGGCACCTTCTTTCCTTTCCAGGCGCTCCAACATTTCAAAGCCTTGATTTCCATTTTTTAAAGTCCCATTTCTATCTTGCACATTACAACTAAAAATTTGAAATCAAATGCAGCAACATTTGAAATACAATGCATTGTCACCCAAAACTCTGACAAAACCAGGATCCAGAAAATTGTCTGCTGAATCCAAAGTCCATTAAACTGAAATTTACTCAATCAAGGGTAAATTGTGTGAAATGAGTATAAATATATTGTAATATACGAAGATATGACCTATGCCTCCATAAAGGTTTTTTAAAGTCTGTCAGCTTTTCTCCAGATAGAACGTATTATTTGTAGTTTGATGCAATGGGAGACAATATAAATGAAAGGGTTAAAAAAATTGCAAAAAAATGCTTAGAGTTTTCCTCAGGGAGCCACATTTTCTGGGTTAGCGGATAGGTCTCCCATCACTGCATTTCCAACTGGGAAAAATTGGACATGGTTCATTAAGTTCTAAAAGTTAACAAGAGTCTTTTTATTCCAACTGGATTCCTTCCAAGCCTCTTTCTCCAGGACTGCGCAGACATGAAGGCAAAAAAGGCTGAGCCATAAAAACACTACTTTACAATGGCATTCTGACATCCCGCGCTGGATTCCCTACATCGCGGTTAAACCGCAACATGCAAAAACTCACACGCAAGTGTTGAGGGGAGTCTGGTGGTATTCATACCGCATTATTATTATATAGATAAGACTTTATTCAGTTTTCACTCAATTTCGCTGCACACATGTTGTATGTACATTGACAATAAAGGATTGAACTGAACTGAATTCAATAAACATGCAACTCAGTCAACTGAACATTTAAAAATGGGTCATATTATTGACTGGCACTGATGGCTGAGACAGGTTGCTTCCAGCATTATTTAATTAAGCATTAATTAATAATTAAGCATTGTTAATTATCACTAATTAAGCATTATCACTAATTAAGCATTAATTATTAACACCAGTTATGCATTAATTAATAATTAACGATTAAGCATTAATTATTGATTAACATTAATTATTATTAATAATTAAGCATTAATTATTAATTAATATTATCTCCATATTGCATTATTTCTGACCCTCAACACCACGTCATTTCCAAAAGTAGGAGAGAAATGGCTTTCACACCACAGCAGCCCATGAGAGATAAATACAGTCCTGCTTAATTAAGTCAGATCAGGCCATTAACACAATTAACCCACCCGGGATTAATTACATCCCTAGAAGAGAGAATCGTGCTCTCCCACTCGGGGTTTCTTGCTGCAGGATCAGAGGGAAACCCCCCTCCCCCCCCCCCAATGTCGGTCCCTTAGATTTCTCCAAAATTGTGCCAAACCACAATCAGGACTACCTTCCACCTCCAAAAAAAAATAAAAAATAAAATAAACCCTCCATTCCCACGAATCCAACCCAAGTCTAGCCTTCGCTTGCTTAGTCAAAAGCTTTCCCCCCCACACACACACACCTTAACCAACTTTACCCAAGCAAGCCAGCCTCCGCGGGAGCCTGAAACGACCCGGATCCCGCCAATGGGACGCGTTCCCACGACTCATCCCGGCTAAGCGCAGGTCAGACCCACCCAGAGAGCCGCCTCCGATGAGGACGGCGCCGGCCAGCGCCCCCGCCGAGGCGCCATAAATGCACCGGGCTTCGCGGATGAGGCGAGGGGCGCGCTCCTGCAGGCAGGTGGCCGCGCCGATGTGGTAGACGCCCAGGAAGCCGCATCCCGCGAACGACACGCTCCAGCCGCCCTCGCCCTCCAGAAGCTCCACCATCGCGGGCGAACAACAGCAACAAAAAACAAAAAAGACAGCGGCGACGACCACCCAGTTTGCACCCGGCACGGCCGCCACACCGGCCGCTAATGAAGCCGCTAATGAAGCAGCCGGACGCCCGCCTCCGCTTCGCCCCGCCCCTAGATGTGGCGCCGGACCCGCCGACCAATCGGCAAGGGGATGCAAAACAGATGACGCGGGTGTGGTGGTCGGACGGGGGGGGCGGGGGGGTTGGTTAGAAAAGGTGCCTGGTGGCCCTTGCAGTTCCCGCTTTTTTTTGTTTTGGCGGGGTGGGCGGAAGCAATGGAAGGAGCGACTGAGGGGGAACCGCGAAGGCCTCAGGCTGGAAACCCCCTTGTTCGTCTCCTGCCTTGGGCATAGAATAACTTTAGTGTCACTTTGAATGCATAGGTCAAAATAAAATTTCGTTGCCTGCGGCTCTGGAAGGGTCTCCACCTCCAATACACTACATCAGGGGTCTCCAGTCTTGGCAACTTGAAGACTTGTGGACTTCAATTCCCAGAATTCCTCAACCAGCTTTGCACTACATAAACATGACCGACTCAATCAATCAATCAATCAAACAGCAACCTAGCTGTGGCATCCTGGGCCAGTCCCCCTCACTTAACCTAAGAAAGGCGGCAATGGCGAACATTTCTGAAAAGCCTTGTCAAACAAAAGTGGGATGGGGGGGAAATCACCCTATAAGGGGCTGGCCCAGGCAATCTCCAGGAGTCAAATTGGCTCAAAAGCCCTCAGTCTACCATAAAGTGAATCATAATAGCAAGCACTATTGGAAATACTAAGAAATTGATAATAAGGAAGGGGAACAAGTAATATAGTGCTGTTAGTGGTTAACTCTTATGAAGAGCAGTTGCTGGAACTGGGCATAGCTAGTCTGGTGAAGAGAAGGACCAGGGGAGACATGATAGCAGAATTCCAATATTTGAAGGGCTGCCACAGAGAGGAAATGGTCAAGCTATTTTCCAAGGCACCTGAAGCCCAGACAAGGAACAATGGATGGAAACTGAACAAGGAGAGATTCAACCTGGAGAAATTTTCTGACAGAACAATCAATCAATGAAGCAGTTTGCCCTCAGAACTTGTGGGAGCTTTCAAGAAGAGATTGGACTCTCATTTGTCAGAAATGGTGTAGGATCTCCTGCTTGGCTGGGGGTGGGGGCTGGACTGGATGACCTAGAAGATCCCTTCCAATTCTATTAATCTAATCTAATCTATTTATTCTGCATCTATGCTGTTTGCTCTGCCCAATCTCAGCAGGAGGTCTGTGAAAATGGCAGCTAAGAAGCTAACTGGGATCAGAAGTGCTTAGTGATTGGAGAAAGAAATCCCAAATGTGGAGGCTAGACTGGGAAGCTGAAGTAACATTCTGCAAAAAGGCAGGGCTAAATTTTGATGAAATGGGTAAGAAGGAATGAGCCTGAGAAAGCTTGCTACCAAGACATGGGTCGGATAAATCTGAGTCTATGGCAAACCAGCAAGATTTAGAATAGAATAGAATAGAATAGAATAGAATAGTTTATTGGCCAAGTATGATTGGACACACAAGGAATTTGTCTTCGTGCATAAGCTCTCATACATAAATGCTATAAGTGATAAATCATGATCCTAGTCATTCTAAAAATACATTCATCATAAATCATAAAATACATAATACAAAATCATAATACTGTAGCTCTATAATAAAAACACTCCTAAACTGCATGGCTTTGATGTCTTTGTCTGGTTCACACAAAGAACTGATGCCAATCTAACAAGTCTGAAAGCACTTCTCCCCTGCCTCCCTTTATTTTTGTAAGAATTGGAGAGCATCTTTTCTAAGATACTTTCTCAGGTTAATGTTCAGATGATATTTGGTCCTGTGCAGAAGGGCAAGGAATCCCCCAATGTTCAATGGCATTTCAGTATTTGCAAATGACAGAGTTCAGACTCTCACCTGCAGTTTACCCTGGTAGCGTGATATAATTTTCCTGCCAATTATTGAGACTCTTACCTCATCCTCAGCCCATAATTCAAAGCAGTTTGTTCCCAAAACAATTAGCTAGTCTATATTACAACCAAAGCAATTAAGGCAGAATTAAAAATAAGCATCACTCCTCAAATGAGGCACACAACTTCTAAGCAATATAACCAAGTGTTTCAGAAAAACCTTATTTAATAACAGTTCTGTTTACTGGCATATTCTACTACAATGAATGTGGCTACATGTGCAGTTAATTGGGATCCACATCAGATTAAAGATGTTGGACATGAGGTTGACCAGAGAAATCTGGATTGGACTGTATAAATTTATCTCTAGATTAAAGGACAAAATGGGATTAGTCCATCTTTTGCAGCAGTTTCCTAGATTGATAAGACATCTTCTGTCAGCTTTTGAAGACAAAACATTTAAATATTCAGAAATGCTAAAATGAGCTAAGTATCCTGCTGACTTAAGTATATTTGTTAAATTTCCTAGCAAAAGAATCAAGATTCAATGTGGCAATCCAGGTCTATGATCCTTGATCTAAGCTCTGTTCCAACTTGCTTAAACTACCATAGCCCAACACACGGGCTTCATAGTGACTTTTTGGAGTGAAATTATAGCCAACCCCCTTCTCTCAGAACAGAGATGGGAGCAATACGAATCTTGCCATTGACCAGTTAACCAGCAGCCCGACCCTGAAGACCAAGTACTTGGCTAGCAAGACACCAAGGGCACTTGAACAATCCAATTTAGGGCAGTCATTCTATTTCCTGACCTGAATGTTGCATTGATAATCACTCGTGAAGACACACCCTCCAGAGACATGAATTGTCTTGACAAGTTAGACAAGCCAGAAGGGCTGAGTCATCTCCATTGGATCCAAAGAATCAGATCCTGTCTTCAGGCATTTACACATTGAAGACATCTTCCCAATGGCCCACTCCCAAATTCTTCCCCTCCTTGGATTGTGAGCAAGCAAGCTGGAGTGAGAATAAAACATCAGATTGACAAAGGTGAAGAAGATATATAGGCTTTCAAACAGAGTAATTCAGAGCAAGACTGTCAGATCTGCCATCAAACCGCTTCAACCCTGCTTCACTTTGCTGTGATGGCAGTCTTCCATAAAATGCAGGGAGGGGGAATGGGAAGATAGGAAGAGGGGATGACAGAAGTGCCATCCAGAGACAACGGCTGAAACAAGCCTGGGAATGGAACAAGAAATGCCCATCCAAAGAGGTGCCAAAATCTGGAACTGTTACCAAAACACTAATTTGAACCTTATGGGACAACACCAAAATGACCAAGGGGGGAGGGCCTGGGAGAAAGGAAAATTACCGAGGACCCCTAACCTACTCCACCTTAAAAGATGCTTATCCCTTTCTACCAAGAGCAGCTGTGGGCCTCTCTAATATATTGATGATTATATTGTATAATCATCTTGTACCTCCTATAGACAGAAACATAAAACCTGTGATCAAACCAGTGAAGTCTTGGATTGAGGATGCAAAGTTAAAGCTACAGGTTTACTTTGATTGCATAGACTGGAGTATTTTGGAAGCTGCTTCAGTGGACTTGAATGAACTCACTGATATTGTGACATTGTATATTAGTTTCGTGAGGATATGTACATGCTAAGAGCTTGCACATCTACAGTAATAATAAACCTTGGTTCACAACTAAGCTGAAGCAGCTGTGTTGTATCAAAGAGGAAGCCTACAGGAAAAGAGATAGGATGCTGTACAACAGGGTGTCAAACTGGCAGCTTAGGGGCCAGATGTATCATGAACTGGCTACTCCCATCCCAGCTTCGTGAATGGGAAAAACATCATGAAACATCACATGATGGCAATGTGATGGCACGAGTTTGACACCCGTGCTGTACAATCAGGCCAGGAATGTATTATCAATGCAGATCCTGGCAGCAAAGTGAAGCTGCTCTGAAAAACTGAGGAACTGGTTCTCATCTAATGAACCAGCAAATGTGTTGAGAAGGCTGAAGAATATAATTGGCTATGGCAGACCTTCCTCCCTTACAGAAGAGAATCGACAACTGGCAGATGACCTGAATATCTTCTATTGTAGGTTTGAGAGCAGAGCACTGTCAATTACCACTACCTTTCCCATCTCAGATACGCCAAATCTCATATACTTAACTCCATCCCTCTGGGCTCCCCACCTCTCGGTGATCTTAGAAAAAGATGTGCAAAGTCTATTAAATAGACAAAAGGTTGGAAAAGCACCAGGTCCAAAAACTCCTTCTTGCTTGAAAGCCTGTGCTGATCAACTGGCTTCCATCTTCACCTGCATCATCAATAAATCACTGGAGATGTTATGTTCCTTCTTGCTCCACCATCATCCTGGTGTTTTGACCCAGTGCCCCAGATAAACCCTCCGAAGTGAACTCAAAAGATTCCTTTATTAGGAGTATTGTAAGTTTTTCTCTCAACGCAGGCTGTCCAGCTGGAGATAGTTGTCTGCCACATCTATTCATCTCAATCCCCCTGCCTTTTATCCCCAGAGCTAGGGTGGGGCTTCACTAGAAGTGGTGGTTTCCTTCCCCAGGATCTGCCCACAGATTTCCACTGCTCTCCTCTTCTCTGCCTTTTCCGCAGATGATTAGGGGACTGGAGACTAAAACATATGAAGAATGGTTACAGGAACTGGGCATGGCTAGTCTAGTGAAGCGAAGGACCAGGGGAGACATGATAGCAGTGTTCCACTATTTTGAGGGGCTGCCACAGAGAGGAAGGGGTCAAGCTATTTTCCAAGGAACCTGAAGGCCAGACAAGGAATAATGGGTGGAAACTGATCAAGGAGAGATTCAACCTAAAAAATAAATAGAAATTTTCTGAAAGTGAGAACAATCAACCAATGAAAGGCTTGCCTTCGGAAGTTGTGGGAGCCTCATTGCTGGAGGTTTTCAAGAAGAGATTGGACTGCCATTTGTCAGAAATGGTGTAGGATCTTCTGCTTGGCGGGGGGTTGGACTAGATGACCTACAAAGTCCCTTTCAACTCTGTTAATCTAGCTATCTCTATCTATCTATCTATCTATCTATCTAAACTCATGGCCCACGGGCTGGATGCCTCATGTGCTGGCCCCACCCCACCCCGGTTTAGCAAAGGGGGGAAAAGTCGCAATATGTCAAGCGAGGACAACCTGACACCATGAGTTTGATACCCCTGTTGTAGATGATACAAAAATCACTGGTCTCATTCAGGACTAGCTGAGTCTATATTTAGACAAGAGGTTGAACAACTGGCCCTGTGGTGCAGCTGGAACAATCTAGAGCTGAACATGCTTAAAACTGTAGAGAGAATGGATTTTCAGAGGAGCCCTCCTATTCTACCACCTCTTGCAATATTAGAGAGCACAGTATCCGTTAAATTCCTTCATGTTTTGGGGTTATATAATCTCCCAATGGACATTTGAAATGGTCATTTCACACTAGAACTACAACTAAAAATTTTAATTGACTTTGGCATGGTATGGAATGGAATGGAATGGGAACTGAATTCATTGTATTGACTCCATTTGTATGAATCCTATTCCCTTTCATCACTGTCAGATATAACATCGTTAATCTGTGGATTGCTTACTGCATAATGGAGAATGCAGTCACCACGGTTTGTAAATCAAGCCTATAGCTTATTGTGGTACTGGATTTATCACAACTGTGATTTATTTAATGAGCCACAGCTAAGAGGTGGCCACTTAGCACACTGCGTGAGCTCTTTCCAAAACAACCTTTAAAAAAAACCAGTAATGGGTCTCTGCCCACAAAAGTCTATACTCCCACAACCAGCTTAAAGAGTCAAAATAATAGCAATAGAGCTTCATGCACCGTTTCCTTGGAAGGATGGAAGGCTGAGTCAACCTTGAGCAGGTGAGAACCGAACTGCCTATCTGCTGGGTTGGCAGTCAGCAGAATTAGCCTGCAATACTGCATTGTAACCACCGCGCCAACACCAAGTATTTGTGCTAAGTGGGAAGCTTGTTTGTTAGCTTTGATTTAGCTGCTCCCCCCACCCCTCAAAGCTAAGCAGTGTCAGACCTGGTAATATATCCAGATGGCAGACCACCAGGATAAAGGTTTCTCTCCGTTTTCAAAGTCTCGTATTTTGCATGAATGCAATTCATTTGGTTTTGTTTTACGACACAATTGACTGTCGAGTCTACACGAGTATTGTGAGAATGGACTGCAAAACGTGGCTGACACACACCAAAGATCGGTTGGTCAGAGAGAGCCTTTTTTTGCTTCTGGAGGAGAGAGGGGGTTCAGTGCCGAGCCCGGTCTTCCCAGTTCACAGTGGCGTTTAGATTCAGTCAGAAGGAAGCATCTGATGAGGGTCCTGTGAATCCGGCTGGCGTGCAACATGGGTTCTTGGCTGGGGTGGAATTCGACCAGTTTTGCTACCTGTTCAGTGCGCAACATATGCATGCCAAATGCACTGCAGCGTGGCTCTTTAAACTGCTTTTAGAGGCTCCAGAGGCGACCGGGATCATCAGGAAGGCTCGGTAGATGCTCCAGACAGCTGATTCAGGTAAGTAAGAAAAAAAGGAAGCTCCTATAAGGAAGGATAAGGGCACAGGTGGACGGGGTCAATTTCAAATCTCAAATCTCTACTACCAGCTTGGGTGATGTGGTGCAATCCAGCTGAATTTCACCACTGTTCTCAGCAGGGTTGCTCCTAGGCTCGAAATTCTCAGTTTGGATAACTTAGAACTGCACCTCTTGCCGTCAGACTAGGCATTGCATATCAAATTATATGCAGTAATGTTTTACCTGCAAATGACTTTTTTGTTTTAATCTCAATAATACACCATAAATCGTTCCAAACTTGACTGCAAAAAATATGATCTTTGTAACAGAGTCCTCAAAGTCTGGGATGCTCTACCTGATTCAGTTGTCTCAGCTACACATTCTCACAGTTTCCCTGGCAAATTGATTTCCAGTAGACCTTACTTCCTACCTCAGTGGTCAGTAGACGGGGGGCGTGCGTGCATAAGTGCACCGATGTGCCTATCGTGCCTGTCGTTGCATTTTTATTTTATTTTTTAATTCTTGCATCCGTGTTTTCGTTAACTGTTTGACAAATTCAGCCTTTATTTAATTATTTGAATAGGTTTTTAAATGGCCATTGTTATCTATGTTTTTTATTGGCTGTGCACTGCCCCGAGTCCCTAGGGAGAGGGGGTGGTATATAAATCCTCACTGGCTCCCTGTGGCCTTCCGGGTGCGATTCAAGGTTTTGGTACTCATCTTTAAAGCGCTCCATGGCTTGGGACCTGG
>JAEANM010007149.1:0-17980 GCA_017656035.1 Myanophis thanlyinensis
GAAAGGAAAGGAAAGGAAGAAAAATCCTAAATAAAAGTGCTAGTTTTGATACAACTTGAGGACTTCAGCAAGCAAAGTGAATGGAGGGAAGCCGGATTCACAATAGCCAAGTGATTTGCTTAACAACTGCAGTAAATATTATGTAAACTTTAATTTTGTAAAAATTCATGCTGTAGTAGATAAAGTGAACATGAGGCGATTGAAATGTAAGCTGTTACAAAGGGATACTATTGGTTTTTGCTTCTCCTAGTGCCCCGAGGCAACAGAAAGATGCTAATCGTCATGCCTCAGAGAAAGAGAGTGAATTGTTGGCATTGCTTTGGGGCAGTACATACAGCTGTCTAAAAGAACTCTTTCAATTTTCTTATGTTGTCGAGACTTTTGGCATTTGATTTTATAAAATGAGCTTTCTGAATACTGGATTTGAGACTACTGTATGATACAAACAGGATATATACTTCCTTAGTTATGATAAATGCATTTGCTGGTTACTTGGGCTAAAGACGTGTTTCATAAAACTTGAATTTATTATCCAGTTGTTGCATGGAATTTATTAACATTTTGTGCATTTATATGTTTGCTGCATAGTGGATGAGCATCGTACTCCTTTTCTTTGACGAGATCGGAGCTCACAAGGTTAATTTTAAATTAGGTTTAGTTTTCTGTTTTATTTCTTTCTATCATTTGCAGCGTGTATTTTTGATGCTTGGTTTCTATATTGTGGGATGCAAGGAAAGCATAATGGTGCGACAACACTGCCCCATTTGTGTGAATGTTTTTGAAACTCTTGGAGAGACTGGATTTCTCACACCTTCCTAGTTGTCAGAATAAATATTTTCAAACGTATCTGTCTTGTGGCTAGGCTGTTTATAGCTTTGCCCTTTGCAGCTAATGGAATAGACTAAAGGAAGATTGGGAGGTTATTGGGATTTGGGGCTAGATTGACTCCTTCACCCCACTCTTTAGTAGAAAAGCCGGCAGGAGATCAAACGAAGGTTTTAGAGGATTCTTCTAGTTGCTTAGGAATTATATCTAGAGCAATGGGTGCCCATCGTCCTTGGGCTGAAACAAAATGCTTGCTCCCCTTGCTGTAGAACAGAGAAAAACAGAGAAGTCAGAAAAGCTTTCAAGCAAAGAAAAGGAAAAGCATTTTTAACTATTGGTGTGGAACCATTATAGAGGCAAAGGTCAAGCAGGAAAAAAATGGAAATGTCCAGTCTTCCAGCCTTTATCGTGTATGTGTTGTATATACAGCGATGGCCTTGTATGTTTATTTACTGTTTAGTTTCAGTGGCCACAATTTCCAGTACGTGCAGCAAGGGAAATAATTACGGCCAGCCTTCCTTAAGTCTCTCCTGAAACATTGAAGGACAGGTAGTCCTCACTTTACAACCAGAATTGAGTTCAACATTTCTGTTGCGAAGTGAGATATTTGTTAAGTGAGTTTTGCCCAGTTTTACGACTTAACAGTTGTTAAGTGAATCACTGCAGTTGTTAAGCTTGTAACATGGTTGTTAAGTGAATCTGGCTTCCCCATTGATTTCTCATCAGAAAGTCACAAAAGGGGATCGCATAACCCCAGGACACGGCAACAGTCAGAAGTATGAGTCAGTTGTTAAAACGTCTGAATTTTGATCTTGTGACCATGTTGCAACAGTCGTAAATGTGAAAAACAGTCACTTTTTTCAGTGCAGTTATAACTTTGAATGGTCACTAAACAAACTGTTGTAAGTTGAGGACTACCTGTAGGTGGATTGGTGATTGTCCTGATTCCAGAAGGAAGGGGTACATTCCAGAAGAACAAGAGACAACTTAGTTCAAATAGCCTGTGTGAGAGAAACAGTGTTCTATAATAGTTTTCAGAGTATATGCTCTACACGGTGCTGGCATGCTTTAGTTTGGCAAGATTCTGCCTATAGCTTAGGAACAATAAATAAATCAGCTTCGAAGAATCACGTGTCTTGTTTTTTTTTTTTAAATCTGACAGGATTTCAGATCCATCACTTGCTGAGGAAAGTCCAATGGTTGAAACAATTCAGAAGATTCTGGAGAAGCTGTAACCAGCTAAATACAGTTCAACGTGTTGAAGAAGACAGACCAAGTGAATCTTGTCCTTAGTGCAAGTGCTGCTTTTAGGAATTGGGGATTACAGTTTGCTGGGTCATAAAGAGTATATAGGACAAAGCCCCACGGGGTTTTTACATCAAGAACTCAGCAGTTCAAGTACAGCTTTCTCTTTCCCCAGGATGGCTCTTTGTAGCAAGGAACTGGACTGAGGTCCAATTTGAATGCTAGTTAAAGGATAAAACACAAGGCAGAAAGTAGGAAATGGACATTGTGGAAGTAGGGATGGTTTCTTACTCCAAGGCTAGAAAGAGAGGGAAAACTATCATAATTAGCATTAGTGTAAACTAGATTAAGGTGTGTTTTTTTTTTTATTTTCCTATCTTATACCATAATTCAGGGGTGGGCAATTATGGCTCCTTCATGACTCGTGGACTTCAACTCCCAGAATTCCTGAGCCAGCCATGCTTATGGAGTTGAAATCCACGAGTCATGAAGGAGCCATAATTGCCCACCTCTGCCATAATTCATTATTTCTTATACTCTTTCTGAACTGGACAGGAGGTTGTTTCCCATAAAAGGTTTGGAGATATAATACAGTTGCTGACTATATGATTATAATCCAAGATCCCCTTGTTTCCAGACCTCGAATGATACCTGTGAGTGAGTGTCAAGACACTGCCAGCCTTCTTGAAAGCTCCCGCTTTCTCTCTGTCTAAGCCACTTGACCTGAGGGCAGCCACAGGAGAACCCTCTGTGCTGTTAATCCTGTCTACCGCTGACATTTCTGCCTGACTTTAAAAACCCCAAGGCGATAAGAGGAGATTTGCTGCTGTAGGCCCATCCTGCTTCCTCTGCCTTTTTATTTTTTTAGTTTTTGGCTATTGTTTCCCTGGAAAGCAGCAACCCTGGAATTTTGCTTGCCCCAGTAATAGAAAACAGTTTGGTGCAGAGGAGTCGTCCCATATCTAGTTTTACTGCATCTGGGCTTTTGAAGGTTGATGCCAATTCCTGGAGTTAATCTACTAATCCTAACAAGGGATATTCCATTTGTATTTTATAAAACAGAGGACTAATATTGCTGGGAGTGGTGGTCCCATTGCAACACTGATTTGTTTTTTAATTATTATTTTTTTGCTTGTAAAAAAGGAATCTGGGAAAACGTGTATTCTTCTGGAGAAGGAAAATGCTGAGTGTTAAATGTTTAAGAAATGGAACGGCAACCAAAGGCGCAGAGGATTGGTTTATGTTTTAGTTAAGCCATTCCAGTACAAGGTCTGGTGTGACATTTCTTACAGCATTTGGCAACATTTAAACATAGGTAATGAGGTAATTATGGGGGTTGAATTGGGACCTGAGAAATTTATTTTTAATCACAAAGCTCAGTGGATAAGTTTAGTTTTCTTTCTTTCAGTCCCTTTACAAGCACGATGATAGGAACGTAAAATGAAAAGGTGTCGCTATGAAGAAATCTTTGAGAATAAATATGTACAAATAATAAAAAACTAATTATGCTGTTTTTTGTTTTTGTGGCTGAAAGTTCCAAGGAGATAAATGTATTCTGGGGTGTCTCTATCCCAAAGACACCCAGCTTTCAAGCTCCTATAAATAACATGTTACATAAATGCAGTTGTATGTGAATATAATGTAGACTATTAAGAGGCAGAAGGCAAGGAATCAAGGAAGGAGTATGAGCTGTTTTCTTTGAGCGTGGCAATGCAATTTATGCTTTATTCTGTTTCCTGTCAGAGTTGTCATCAACAATATGTTGGTCTGCAAGGTAGTTTCCAGATTAGAAATCCTATCCTGCATAGCACTGGGCAAGCCCACTTGGAGCCAAATGGGCCTTTGGCTATCCTTGTGGTGTATCAGTCCTGAAATGCTGTAATTGCTCATTATTGCCTCACCATTAGCGGCCAATGCACAATTAAAGTACAGCTCATAACCAGTCTGTACCTCCTCCTTTGTCATACTAAAAGCACTGTGTGGATGCTTGACTAAAACCATATTGAGCAAACAAGGTGAACCAACAGGGCCTGTGAAACGTGGATGTGACATGGAGTGTAAGAGGAGTCATTAATAAAGAGGATGAATTAATGGATGAAATTAAGAGAGACAAATACGCATGTTATGTGTCTGTAGGAGAAAAATGGAAAGATGTAAGAGAAAGAGGTCAATCTTGTAGGGTGGAGGTGATGAATACAGACAAGGAAATGGTCTAGGTTTAAATTATAAATTATGAGTTGAGATAATATGTATATCAGAAAGTGATGAATAGATGTTATTTATGTTGCTGGAGTGTACATAAAACTAAGAATAGTGATAGTTGCAATGTTACCCTTCAGTGAATGGTGATGATAGAGGAATCAGAGATGAAACTTGGAGACAAAATGCATAATATTTTGAATGAATGCTGTTAGGAATGTAATCTAACAGTTGGGTTGACAATATATAAACCAGGATTGCAATACTGTAACTTTAAGTACTGCAGTAAATGTGATTGGGTGCTGTTTCCTCAAGTGGCTATAAGATGGAGCCAGAATCACTGTAGGATGCTGGTTGCTGGTTGTTTCTGGTTGTGGTTGTTAGAAGTGCTGTGTATTGACCAGCGTGGATTTACTGTGAGTTTTGCTACTGTTTGCAAGCTTTGTGTACTGAACTATATATTTGATACTGGACTGTGTTTTTGGATTATCCCTGAACTGAAACGTTGATGACTGACTTACTTAACTGTGTATGAATTTGGATTGATTGATGGACTTTGCATACCTCTATTTCCATGGAAGTAAAAACCTATTTTTTACAATTCAGGGTCTCTATATGCTGGTTTGTGTATTCTACAACACCACTCTCATTATGCTTCGCTTTGCACTCATTCTCATAATGGGGGACTTTCCTTAACAAATGCAATGCAAAGTAAAAAAGTATTTGGTTAGCTGACATGAATGGATGATTGCAACAAGTCAAGAGAGTATAACAAACCTGATAGGGTTAATTATAGAGGAAGAATGAGTGAGAATAGTGGCTGATTTAGCAAGCATCCTTTTAGAAACAGGTTGGTTTCTTTCACATAACTTGTTTAAATATGTCTATTTAAGTACATATGACAAAGAAATTAATGTAAGTCTAAAAGCATGATCGATTTAATTGTTCATGATGAAAGACAGAGCTAAGGAGGGATGAAAGGGTGTTGAGAGGTTCTAAATGTGTGTCAGACCATTTTTCTGGTTGTGGATCTTGGAGAAAAATTGAGATGTCTGAAAACAAAAGAAATAAAGAAAATGGAGAGTAAAATTAATAGAACATATGAGGTCTTTATGAAAAAGTATTAGAAGATAGATTAATCACAACAGAAAAAAGTGAATGAAAGGAAAAGAGGATGTTGAAACTGTTTGGAACAGAATGAAAAGAATGTTACAGATTGTCGAAAAGTTGGTAGGTTAATGGTAAGTATGAACAAGAATGTTTGTTTCCTACTATGGCTGAGAAAAAAAACACGTAGAAGAAAATAATAGCAACAAAATAAATTACCTGTGTGAAAAGAAAGACAATTGCATAGAATGCTGTCAATGAAAAAGGAATGATTGAGATTAAAAGAGGAAGAGAAAATGCATGGCAATGTTAATAGAAATCAAGTGTTTTGGAAGTGAAGCGGACTAAACAAGGATTAGCAGCAAAATAATTGGAATTAAAAAATAAACATGATAACATGATTTGGCATGAAACTGAAATGAAGGAATTCTGGGAGGAATGTTTTAAAGATTTATAAAGAAACCATAGCAACTTCAATCTGAAAAGAACAGGAAGAACATTCTATAGCGAAGTGGTAGCGAACCTTTTACTTATCAAGTGCCAAAAAGTATGTGCTTTGATTGCAGCTCCATGTGCGCTGCATGTGCAATCGCACCATCTGTGCATACATGCAACTTTTGCATGTGCAATGCATGTGTGCTGCGTGCTGGCATTAATGCACACATGAGCAATTGTGTGTGCGTGCGCAGGAGAGCTCCAAAGACAAGCTGGATTTCCTGCTGCAACTGTGTGCATTCACAGCGGACGCCTGAAGACCAGCTAGGGGTCTCTGCAATTGCGCATGCATGCATGTGCAATCGCATGTGCATGCTCAGCTGGAGGTAAATTGGCCGACAGCTTGTATACCCAGCAAGATGGCTCTGTGTGTCACCGGTGGCACCCATGCCATAGGTTCGCCATCACAGCTATAGAGAATAATTCTAATTCAATAATTCCTCTGTAAAAACTGTATCAACAGCTCCTGGGGCAGTCTGAACTTCCTGTGTTGAAGCAGGAAGAACATTCTGTAGAACAGTCTATAGAGAATATTCTTCCTGCTTCAATTCAGGAAGCTCAGACTATGGCGCGAGTTGTTGATACAGTTTTACAGAGGAATTGTTGAGTCTGTTACTTGTACTTTTATAACTGCCTGATTTGGTACAGCAACCAAATAGGTCAGGTGGATAGTTAGGACTGCAGAAAGAACAACTGCAACCAGTCTGCCTTCCATAGAAGATCTGTACATTGCGTGGATCAGAAGGAGGGCTGAGAAGGTATTTGCAAGACCCCTCACATCCTGGACATAAACTGTTTCAATTTCTCCCTTCAGGACAGCACTTATAGGGCATAGCAGGTCAAAACAACTACAAAGACACTGGTGCCATCACTCTGCTGAAAACCTCATTCTCACAGTGTTGTCTAATGCCTATGTGTCCATGTAGTATGACTGTAATATTATTGTTTATCCTTATTTTCTTTGCTCCCCTCTTATTGGTATTATGATGATGATTGTGGTTATTCTATTGCTTTGCTTCTACATTGAGAGCTTCTGCACCAGAGACAAATTCCTTGTGTGTTTAATCACATTTGGCCAAATAAAGTATTCAATTCATTTCAATATAGAATTGCAACATATGCTGTACGTATCCAAGGAAAAAAAAACTTACGATTAGAAAGACATAATGTGAGAATGTTGCAGAATAAGGCTGCAGGTTTAAGCCCTTTCACTTGTAAAATACTCAGATGTGGATGTGATTTCCTTATGCAGTGTCTGAGCAACTTGTCTAACAGCTGTAAAGACTATATCTGCGCCTGACATTGTATTCTTATATTAAGGGAAATATGGCAAAAGTGAATTTAAAAGCTACAGAAAAAGTAGGCCAACAAATGTATTTTTGAAAAGGTTTAGCATAATTCTGGCTGAAATGGTACAAGAAGTGGCAATGAACAAAGTGTGGAAAGTGCTGTGTGACTTTAAACCAAGCAGGGTATGCAGAAAGATTTTTGCTCATCAGCAACAGAACTGTATGAAGATGAGAAAGAAAAGAGTGTTGGACATTCACTGATTTAAGAGAAAGCATATGATAAAATGATTAGACATGAATTATGGACTCTTTTGCATTAAATATGGAGTTGAAGGTTGGTTGCTGAATGAAGTAAGGGCAGCGAGTAACGGAAAGGAAGCATGTGTCAGAATAAATGGAATGCTTAGATAATAGGTCACCAATGAGCAGAGAGCGAGACAAGGACGGTTCTCTTGGTTGTTCAAAGCACTTATGGATAAATCTGTTAGAAATTATTGGGTTACATTTGAAATGTGTTGGTTGTATGAAAATATGCTATGTTATTCGTTGAGAACCAGAATAATTTGCATTGTATGATGCATCAAGAAACATAAGGTGCTGTGTTAATGACACTTGACAGTGGAAAGTGAAATGAATGACTTGAGTTATAGAAAAAATATATATGCATTTTTGTCCCTTGAATGTTCAAGAAATGGAAACATTTTATGAAGTGCAAATATTGGTAGGAATATAATGGGGTTATGTAGTCAGTTGCAAGACATGAATATTTGTTGAAAGAAACAAACCGTTAGTTAAAGAAGTGTGCCTCTGCTCATTTTGTTATACGAAAATAAGATTTGGGTATGTCAGAAGAAGCACAAAACTAAGTTCAATGCAGGAGAATGGTGCGTTTAGGAAGTCTGAAAAACAAGAAAACATATAAACATGAATTAATGTGGATGTGAGTGGCTTAATCATTCGGAGAGAATTAATGAGAATCAAGTTGTAAAACAAATGTATAGGAAGAGTGTTTCAAGAGGCATGGGAAGACTGAAAAAGCGGTGGCTAGCTGATTTTGAGATCCTTAAAGAGAGAAGTGAGAAGTTCAAAGAACAAGCAATATGTGTTCTACAGATGTACTGTAGGAAGGCTTGCAAAGTAAGAGTATAGTGAATATTGTTGGTGTAAGCTAATGTTAGGTTTATCTTCTTCTCTTTTTTCCCCACAGTATGCCTTTTTTGCTTATTGTTTCTTGCTCTTTTCTGTGTTTTGCACAATGCTGATGACTCCATAAGAAAATAGTTCCTTGATGTAGGATGTGTGTCCCAATATAGCTGGTAACGTGTACCCCAACATACTCAGCAAATGCATTTTAGAGCTGAGCTACCTATGCTTTGCAAGCAATATTCACATAATGTCCACTTAGATAGGTCAAAGTTAAGTCCATTCTCAGACAAAAATCTCACAGGGAGTTTCAAGACAAGTACACATTGGCAATTCAAGCTACATCACAAGGTTGTTCTGTTGATCAGAGAAATCACCATAGAAACTGCCTTGAACTCCTTGAAGTACAAAGAGATAGATGTGTAATAAAATATTAAACTAAATAAACACCAGCAGAATACAAGGATAAAAATGGCTGTGTTTTAAGTTGAAGAAGGCAGAGAGCATAATATACAGTATTTGATTGCTTCTTGTGTGCATCCTATACTGTGCAGCTCTCAAGCTCACCTTCCTTTCCTGTTTCCTGGCAAGAGCTCCATCTTTTTAACATTTTAATGTGGTATGTATGCATCTACATGCATTTGCATTTATCCTTCAGCTTACTAAATATATACATATATTCTGCATAAACAGTTTTGAAACAGTCCTGAAGATTAGGGAGGAAGGGGAGGAGGTACACTAATAAAATTGGGTGTAAGCCATAATACATTCCCACTCTTTCTTCATTTCTCCAATACACAAATACTCCCTCTGAGAGCATTCAATCCTTAGCAATTGAGCATTTCTCCAGTTTTTAAATGTTCTGCTTGGCCGCACTCCTCACCTGCTCCCTCAACTTTAATAGGATGGGGAGCATCTGGGTCTGCCTGAGAGAGCTGAAAGCTACATTTTCCAGCAATCCTACCTAGAATGGCCAGTGGAAAGGGATGCTGGGAATTGTATTTTGGAATGGGACAACTCACCGCAGCCAACTCGTTGTAGGACAATTCAACAATTCAATTTAATTATTTTTAAAAATGAAAACATTTTAATTTCTGTCATTCACATTTCATGTTGTTCCTCCTTTGTCATCCTTTCTTTCATGATTGATTCTGTTCCACTATTTCTTTGATATTAGTGTCCCGCAGCGAGTTGGCCATGACAAGTTGGTAGTGATGAGTTGTCATTAGACCCATTGTATTTCAGTCCTGTCCCTTAATAAGGAAGGAGAACCACTTTGGTGTAGCGGTTAAAAGCTCCAGGTTAGAAACTAACTTTTAAATCTATTTTAATCTATTATCCATTAAAAGATCTAACTTTTAAAGCCAGCTGGATGATCTTGGGCCCCTCACTTTCTCTCAGCCCCAGAAAAGAGGCAAGGGCAAACCAATTTTGAAATACCTTGCCAAGAAAACTCCAGAGAGTAGCCAATACTGATTCTAGGGCAGACACAAACGATACGGAAAGGTGAAATATCCTCACCGCCTAACCTTGGCCGGCCCCGAAAATGCTTTGCTGCAAGCTGGCGCCCTTTAGAGCGGCTGAGGCCTCCCGAGTTTGGCGGCTCCTTTTTCCCCAGCAGGTTGGGCGGGAAAGCGAGGTGGCGGAACTTTCCAATTGCGAAGGGCTAAACTGTGCTTCTTTCCTCTCAATTATTCTGTTGTGACGGGACCAGGAGACAAATTGGCATGTCAGAGGCAGCTGGAGTGGGTTTGGGAAGCGAATTGTGCAAATGAATACAGATGGGCTTCGGGCAGCTGGGCCTTTTCGCCGTTTAATCCAGGGCGTGCTTGCAATCAAACAAGCGCTTCCAACGCCGGGGCCTAAATTGGATAAAAATTGCCCTTGGACGGCTATAGAAACCCAGAAAGGAAACGGAGTGTGTTTGTGTGTGCAAGCACCGAATTAAAACAACAGCCGATTTTGGGGGGAGGTATTTGAGGGGGTGGGGGGGTGAGAATGAGGTCCATTTGTGTTAAGGGTAGGTGGGAACACGAGTCCTCTACCCCCCCCCTCGGGGGGCGATCGGAAACATCTGTCTCCTCGGTAAATGTAAGCAAGGCGAAGGAGCGGCCCCGGCAGGGCTTTATTGAAACAAAAATTGACTTGATTGTTGGGGGATTACGGAGCGTGGCACGGAACGGCGCGGAGGATAATAGATTTGTTAGCATAATAGAGCCCGTCGCCGGGAGCTGTTAGCGTCACGCCTGGGTGGAGACCACGTTTCGCGGACGGCTCGTACATCACGACATTGAGCCCCCGGAGGGTCCCCCATCAATCCGGCGACAGGAACTCTTCCAGGTTTCGGCCCCCGGCCCTCGCCTCCAACACACATAATTGCCAACGAGGGGAAAGGCCGGCAAGGGGTGCGGTGGGGGATCTAGGAAGCCGAGTGAGGCGTGCCCGCCCGCAGGTATTGCGAGGAGCCCGGCGGGAGGGTTAAGAAATCGCTGCCAAGTGTTTACTGGCAAACTGTTTTTATGCGATCGTCAAAAAGCCGGAGGCTGAATGAAATGTGAAGGTTGCACGCGGAACAACGCACTTCGAAACGGAGTCTCCGCGGCGGCGGCGGGCGGGAAAAAGCCACCCGGGTGGCGACCAATGTCGCGGGAATGCAGGAGCGACGCCTGCGGAGTTTAGGCGCTGGGATGCAGCCGGGAGGCTCACGGAAACAAATGCAGATAGGGGACCCCGGTGTGAAAGATTAGCTGCTTTGACCTAAAGGAAGAATTTGGTTTTATCTTTTTTTCTGAGCGCGGGACCCTACGCGAGGAAAAGTCCTTTATTTAATTCTTGGAGAAGTAGGGTAGGCTGAGGCGAAACAGTGACTGGCTCAGAGTCGTTATTTATGGGGGCCTGGAAAACGGCTCTCCCAACATTTTAGGCGGAGTTTCTGGTTACTGTACTAAATAGGATGGGTTGCAAAGGGTTTATTCATCACTGCTGCTAAGCCACAGGTTAAGTAAGCTGCAGTGGCTGTGTTCACACCCTCAGATAAATGAGGAATTTTACTATACCAAAGTTTAAAAAAAAAACCTACTATATTGTACAATTGCCTCTGTAAGGAAATACATTCCAGTATTTTGCAAATACATATTTACCCTGATCAGATTTTCTCAGCCTTCAGTGGCTCTACTCAAAGAAGCCTTTTCGAATATAATGAAGGAAGTGAGGGACTTGAGGGACTCTTCTCTCCTTTTTCAGCCCCAGTGTTCTGCAAGAATGGATCTTACTCACCCAAATCTTTAGGCTCTCTGGGGAGGTCTTTATGTTTCTCCTGGTTGTTTTGAATCTTACTGGCTCTGTTTTTCTGTTTGGATATATACTTGAGATTATAATTTACCAAGGATCAATTTAAATTGGGACATTTGGTCTTTTAATTGTTGATACCCACTGAAGGGGAGGAAAGGGATGTAGCTCAGATACATAAAATTGTGTAAGTCGTCTATGAAATGCACTGGAGTATGTACTGTACATGTTTAGGGCTGGAATGATGAAGAGTTGCTCCTCTTCATGCCATGGCTGTTTTGTCCCCTACACACAGATCCTCATCATCACTTTATGCTGTGTAATGCAGTATCAATTAAGGCATTTGCTCTTAATTGGTGATAATGAGCCTGTCCTCCTTGGGGATGCCTAAGGTAATTAGTGCTCTCTGCCCCACCTCTCCCAGCCCATTTCCAAGGCTAGCCAGTGGCAGTCTGGCTCTCTGCCCAGCGGCTGCGTGGGGAGGCTGCTCTTTATTAAGGGCTCCCAAGGTGCAGGCAGGTCCCCAAGCTGTCAGCCTGGCCTGCTTTGCAGTCTCATCACGCTGCTTAAATTGGGCTCAGCAGAAAGCAATTTAAAGAGTGTCAGGGCAGGCGGCTGACTCTGGTGGCAAAGGGCCCTCACGCCAGCGGCTTGATAAACGAGATCCAGCCTGCCACAGTGAGGTCGATAACCAGCAGCTGAGCATGCCAGGGCAGAAAAGGGGAATGACACCCTTCCACCATGCAGGTGTGCACACACCAAACCTTTCAGACCTGGCAGTCTTGTCCAATTCCCCTCTGTGGCCCTACTAGGAATGAAATATAGAACAAATTGGAAAAGTATTTCGGGCAATCCAACTCATTGGAGTTGGCTGTGTCCACCCTAATCCCTGATTTATTCAACTAAACAACTCACTGAAATGTAAACTAACCTCCCCATTTATATATACAGTGGGTTTCCAAGCACACAGAAGTTACAAGCTAGGTAATTGCATTTGGATTTAACATGTTGTACACAAGAGCCCCTGACATAAGACTTCGTACAATCCAGACCAATCTTCTCTGATGCTGTTGCAATTTGCTAAATTGTGGTTCCCATAATCTTCAATGAGAACAGTTATTCCCTATTGAGATTGATGATCATTTTAGCTCAGTGTTTAATGGAGGGACCCAGACTAGCAAAGGCTCATCCAACAGGTAGACAGCAGGAAAAAACCCCAATTGTATCATATCATTGAATTACCGTATATCTTCAACTCCCTTTAAATTTGGAAAGATGTCTTTAGGAACTTAACAGTTTTACTGTATAGTTAAACACTCCCTTTGGGTCCTTTTTCAAGACCACACAGTTGTCCTCTATTTCCCTTAAAAAAGGATTCACGTGTCCAGGAGAATTTGCGGCATCATGATAAAACTTTGTTAGGAACCGGAAAACATTCTTTTTTTAGTGTTATGTCTGTGCCACCTTCCCACTCTCCCCTCCTGCACCATGATTGGATGCATCAAGGATGATAAAAATAGGAAGACCTAATCCTAACCTCGGCTCTCCGGTATTTCCAAAATCACAGCAATTCCTCTGATTCATAGAAACAGCCATGAGTGCAAAAAACCTGCAAGTGCTAAAACAACATTCCCAAGGATTAGAATCAGTCAAAGAAGGGGGTGCTTGTATATCTGAAAGAAAAGTCAGGCTAATGGCATGAGAGGCCAGCCCTCTTTGCATAGTTGATGAATATCAGTACACCTGGATAAGGGATTTATTTGATGTCGAACTGCAGTCTGCTCTGGATATATGGGCCGCTGCATATAAGATCTTCTTCTTATATCTTAGCTTCCTCTGCAGCTCCCAGTAGGCTAAAAATCAGTATGTGTTCTAGTATGGGAACATTTAGGCACTGCATTTCCTTTGTGATGATATAAAGTAGAAGATTGAAACGGTTTTAAAAATGAGATGGATTACATAAAACAAGTGCATTTCTGAAGAGTTGCTCTTGGTTATTGTCTATATAACCCCAAGTAAGGGTTAACGTTCCCTTCTAGTACATGCAATATAGTCAACCCAAATGATCATAAAGGACAAAAAGATTATAATCTACTGGAAAAAGAAAGCATGAAGAAAAGGTGCAAATGTATATGGAAAAGCTCCACAAAACATTCCTAAAGTTAAGGATACTTTGAAGGTTTGATAATAGAACTCGGACCAGATATTTCAGTGGGCTCATAAAATACTATTAACAACAAAGCTGTAGGAGCGGATGAAATATCAGCAGAACCTTAACAAGTTTCATAAAGTGGTATTTATGATTTGTAAATGAGTGGCAAATACAGCAGTGACCAAGGGACTGGAAAAGATCAATTTACATTCCAGTACCAAAAAAGATTAGTGATCAAGAATACCCAATCAAATAGTTGCAGATACTTTGCTAGCATGTAAGATAAAGCTTAAGATTTTATAATCCAAACCTCAGAATATGAAGCGATAACTCCCAGACATACAGGAATTCAGATGAGGTAGAGGCACCTGAAACCATTGTGCTAGTGTCTGATGGATATAGAAAAAGCAACAGTTCCAAAATGACATCAAGTTTTCATTATATTGATTATATTGCGACTTTTGATTGCATAAACTTCAAGTTGTGGATAGGCCTTAAAAACATGGGTGTATCATGTCTTATTTGTTGGCCAGGAAGCAGCAGCTGGAATGGGGTATTGAAAAATTAAATGGTTCAATATTTGAAAAGGAGCACACCAGTGGTGGAATTCAGATTTTTTTCTACTACTGGTTTTGTGGGCGTGGCTTGGTGGGCGTGGCTAGGGGTCATGTGACTGGGTGGGCAGTTTCTGTAAACCGCAATAACTGTTAGGCTAAAAACAACACCAGAATGTTTCTTTCCTGCCTTCCTTACAGGATTAATCCTATAAAGTAAAGAAAAACAAAAGGAGATTTCTTCTAACAACCGGTTCTCTGAACTGCTTAGAAAATTTAGTACAGGTTCTAGCAAACCTGCTAGAATCTGCTGAATTTCACCTCTGGAGCACACCAAAATTATAGATGGTCAGGTTATTTTAACTTATGTATACACAAAATGTACATTGAAAGAAATGCAACGTCTATAGGAACTAAAGATGAGAATTAAAATTGCTTGGAAAAGCATTCTCAGATATTTGTAGATATCTCTTAAATGGTTAACTAAGGAAAATTTAAGGAATCTGTTAGTGAAAATAGAAAAAGAAAACGTCAAAGCCAGTACTGATAGTCCTCAAGTTATGACCACAATTGAACCACAAAGTTCTGTTGCTATATGAGATACTTATTAATTGAGTTTTGTCCCACTTTGTGACTTTTCTTGTCATTGTTGTTAGGTGAATCACTGCAGTTAGTGACATAGTTATTAAATGAATCAGGCTTCCCGACTGACTGCTCATCAGAAGTTCACAAAAGGTGATTACATGACCTCAGGACACTGCAACCATCGTAGACATCATTTTGATCCCAGGACCATGGGGATGCTGTGATGGTTGTGGAAAATAGGCCATAACTCACTTGTTTTCAGTGCCGTTGTAACTTTGAACTGTCACTAAATGAACTGTTGTAAACCAAGGATTACCAGTTTGCTGTTCAGGATTTTTAAAAAAAAAAACCCAGGCAGTACCAATCTACATTCCTAAGCTCAACATTTTTCAGGAATGGTGACTGTGGCCATGAAATAAAGAGGCAGACATCTGCTACTTGGGGGAAAATTATAGCAGGGAAAATATTAAAGTGCAGAGACATCATACTGCCAAACAAAGGTACATATTAAGGCCATGGTTTTTCCAGCTATAATAAATGACTCAAAGTTAGAACATCAGAAGGGATGAGCAGTGAGAAATGGGTACTTCTACACTGTGCTGCTAGAGAAATTTGCTGGAAACATCTTGGATTGGAAGAAAAAAATATATGATCCAGTACTAGATTAAGTAAAAGAATACTCACTGAAAGCACTAACAAATGGAGCTAAAGTTTAAATATTTTGAATACAAATAATACAAAGGAAAAAAATTATCAGAAAAAATCCAAGTATTTAGAAAAATCAAAGATACTATTATCAGAAAATGCAATCATGCAAAGTGAGTGGATATTCTCATTGATATCACAAGCATGAAAGCAGTTACAGTATGTACAGACAATTTTGTAACAATATCAATGAGCCATAAAGTGTCAGAAGTAACTACACAACTAAATACTTGGACTTATAACTCGCCTGCAAAAATCCATGCGAATATTGGATGGCAGCAAAGAGATGCAAAAATGCTGAGTCTCTGCTGCTATCTAGTGGTTGCTTAGATACAGCATCTCAATTATTATAACTAAATCTTTAGGTGACCCAAGTTAATTGTATACTGCACAGGAATTTGACTAGGAATGTGTTATTCTAAAAACTTCTGTCATTTTCTGAGCTATATAAACTGTCTGAAAGGCAGTTTGATACAGCTGCTCGGACATTATCAGAAACTGGGAGATTTTGAGTTCTAGTTTGTTTATTAATTAAATCCATATGCCGTCCATCTCTGTCTAAAAAGTGACTCTGAGTTCTTCCAGCACAAAGCCAATTGGATGACCTTGGGCCAGTCACTGTCTCAGCCCTGGGAAGCAGGCAAGAGCAAACCACCTCCAAAAATCTTGTCAAGAAAACTGCAGGAAACAGTTGCCAGGAGTCAACACTGACTGAAAGGTGTACGCACGCACATACATACGGTTCTCACGAAATCTACCGTATATACTTTTAAAATCACACGGAGTTTTAAACTGGTTTGCTGATTTATTTATTATTTATTTATATTTTAAATTTACTGGCTGTCCGACTCCAGTGGGCTCCTCCAGGCAGCATACAAAACTAGAATGAACCATACAGTACCAAGCCATAATGAGTTGATGGATATGTTAATTGTAAGCAATAAGCAAGCCACAACATGTTTTACTTGTGTATGAGCCAGGTGATGATTTTAGTAAATCTTATAAGAGTCCTTCAGTAGAGGGCAGAGAAAACTGACACTGTGCTTAGGTACCAATGGGCTAATAACTGAAGCTGTTCTATCAGTTGCTTTTAAGAGTTCTGTTTGGTCAAGTTAGTCCATCAGTCCTTCAGCCAGCAGAATAAAATCATTGACATAAAGTTTGATGTCTCAACTGTCAATCCCAATCTTTTCACAAGTACTGTAGAATGCTAATCTTATTCACAGTGTATGTTAAAGGCAGGTATTAGATTCCCCCCACCCTAGCTAAATTTCCTTTCCCTCCTGCCAGACATCACTAGCCAGTTGGGAAATATCCACCATCTTTGAGGAGCATGGGACCAGAGAGAAGACAAATTTTGATCAATGTGAAGATATTGGGTTAGCTGTGTATCAAAACTCATTCTGGATTTGTAGAAGTATTACGTGCAGGTGTTAATGTGCAGGTACATTCAAATGGAACCTACATATCATTTCTCTGATATCTCTTTTACTTCACCATGCACTGTCCATCTTCCCCACTATTGAATCACTTACTGGTCAGGCAGCTCCAGATCTCTAAACGGATTGGTCAGAACTGAAAAATAAGGGGAAACCCCCCACCCAGTTGAGCAGCTGGAGAGAAATGGCCATGGATGTACCACTCTAAAGGAGCCAATGGGTCTTGTGCTGATCCTACCTCTAGGTTCATTGGATTGCATCATTGATGGGATGGGAGAAAATTGTCCTTGAACGTGAGTATTGCTGAAGAGGCCTTAAGGCTGTTTCACTATGAGGAGCAGATCGGATGAAAGGGACATCATGAGGATACAGTAGATCAAAGATGTTGTGTGAGAAAAAGCTGTTTAAAACATACAGCAATAGGAGCTGTGTTTTATCACTTATGCACAATAGATGTAGAAATTATTTTGAACTTCCTATGCCTCTAGCTCTGTCTTTGCAGAGTGTGATTATTGGCATATTGCACACTTTGCACTTCTTTAACAAACTGAGGATAGAAACTGCCTCTACTAACTTACTTCCTGGATTTGTGACAAATGCATACGATTGTAGCATGAAACTCTGCACATAGGAAGGAGCATGGAGGGTCAAGAAACATGTGTATTGCGGTTTTGTGATGCAAACTATATCAATTACATTTTTGCCTGCAACACTGGCGTACAGCACTGAAAGGCTTGGTTTGGGCTTCTATGCTGCTCCAGCCTGAATGTTCTGAGGTCATGACTTTCATTTTGTCATTTTGCAGCATTCAAATCAAATCAAATTTTATTCATCACAAGCACAGTCATACATGGTACAAAATGCAGTAAAATGTGTATGCGACCGTAGGTAGTAGGGCAAGAGAATAGTATAGACAGGGAGGGAGAATAAATTAGGGAGTGGTTGAGAGAGGTA